>JAVJIF010008041.1:0-117349 GCA_038442645.1 Agave tequilana | reverse complement strand
TTTTTTTTATCTGTTTGCCTTCAGTTAGGGGTGGGGGGAGGAGAGCGAGAGAGCGAGGCACCCATTCCTTCCTCTCTCTTCCTCCCTCTCCCCCGTCCCCTCCCCATCCATCCTCTCCTCTTCATCCTCTGTCTTTGTCGCTCTGCCGGTCAGTTTTCATACCGACGGAAGGATATGATAATAGTGGACAATGTAATATAATATATTAGTAGTGTACAATATAGTCATTTCATAATTTACTTATTTCTATAGTAAATATTAGTTCCCTGTGAAAAAAACCCTTAAAAAAAAGACTGAAAAAGAATTGAGGAGTGTCTGTGGAGGAGAAGGAAACCCTAGCCCTACCGTAGAAGCTCCTCTTTGATCTCTAATGGCGACGTTCGCAGATGCTCCCCCTGGCGATGCGAAGGCCGGGGAGAAGATCTTCAAGACGAAGTGTGCTCAGTGCCATACCGTCGACAAAGGCGCCGGCCACAAGCAAGGTGAGATTGGAGATCTCACTTTGATCTGATCTCCTCTCTTTCTCTTATTCTAATTTAATTTTTTTTTATATTCTATTTTTTTGCCAATATTTCGGAATTTTGTCTTTGGAACGATCATTTCTTGGCGATTTTGATACTGCGATTCATTTTATGGATCCCCAACCTTTTTTTTGAATATAGATCTGCGTCTTCACTTTGTTGAAAATTTATCTCTATTTTCTTTTAAATTAAATATGTAATAATTAAAACTTAGCACAAATTAAATTAAACAATTAGATCATTGTGTTCTTGCTTGATTTTGCTGAGATCTCGAGAAGTTATTTGACACGCTCAGTAGTTTTATGCTATCGGACATGTTCGATCTGTTTTCTATAGGGCAATTTTTCAAAAATTCTTTTTTTAAAATAAATTTCAAAAATCGATTCCCTCCAAAAAAAGAAAAATAATAATTCAAAAATTAACCTCTCACTCCACGCTAGCGTCACGTCGGCTCGGCCCGTCAGCGTGGCACAGACGAGAGGCGGTTTTTTTGTTCAAGCGGTGTGACAACGCTCGGTTGAACGAATTTTTTTTTTGTTTTTTTTGGGTTGTATTACGCGGCCGGGTTGGAACCCCTGCTGACCAATAAATAGCAGTATGCAATCCTTTATTTTTTTTTTTAATTTTTGGCTTGGCTGTAGTCTTTTCCTTTTTCTTTTTCTGCATGCTCATGTTGAATTCATGCATGCATGCATCATGAATGATCATTAATGAACATGCATGATGCATGCATGATACAGACTTGGGCAATTATTGTCCAAGTCATGCAAACCCGGTCGACCGACCCATGGCAAAAAAAATATTAGTTCGTCCGGGTTTGTCACCCCGCGTTGGCGTCGGCACCGCGCTAGCGGCCAAAGCTGACGTGATCAGAGATCGTTTTCTGGAAATATTTTTGAAGAAGTTGATTTTTAGAATTATTTTTTTAAAATAGTTTTTTTAAAAATTGCCTTTTCCTATACCTTGTTCCAGATCCATATTGCATAGAAATTGCTGCGTAAATTTTTTTTTGAGATCTTATTAGTACAACATGATCAGAAATCTGAACCAAATGGACGTTCATGAACAAAGCTGTATCAAGCTCTTCTTTTTAGTTAATTTATTTTTTCGGGTGTATTTTTCTTATTTTATTTTTTTACTTTTTCTTTTCCATAGGGCCCAACTTGAATGGTCTTTTTGGGAGGCAATCTGGGACCACTGCAGGCTATTCATACTCTAATGCAAACAAGAGCATGGCTGTGATCTGGGAAGATAATACTTTATACGATTACCTGCTTAACCCGAAGAAGGTATGATTCCTTGACCTGTCTGCTGCATGATACTCAGAACTTTGTGAATATTTTGGCGTAGAAGTTAGTTGTGTGTGTAGTCTTTAATGGCAAGTATGGGAAGAGTTGATATTGTTGGTATTAGTTCTGTATGCCATTAACTTAGTGCTATCATTGTAATAGTGTGGATGTCAAATTCCTAATTCAATGTCAAACTTCTTCTTTAGTGTACGCAGAGTTGTTGATGATTGTCTAATATTTATTTAAGCATATATCTCTTATTGTATGCTGACCATAATGGCCTTGTGCCAAAAAGACATAGTTTGAAGAATGAGTATCCAACTGGGTAAATAATCAAGTTTCGCCTTGGATGCTTTTATCGTCACCTGGGCAATCATGATAATTTTCTTATTAAGACATATTCTGTCCTAATTTACTTTAAATTTCTTCTTGCAAGTTTTGTATCAACGCATATTAGTGAGCAGGTATATCGGTTCCACAATTTAGTTTTGATTATCATTTCAAACCTTGTCAATTCTAACACTATTAATTTGTCTGAGTAGAATTCAACTTGTTGGTACGTGTAACTTGTTTAATGTCACAATGGTTTGAATAACTCTTTGATTGTTTTGGGGAACGGAAGTATTGTTATACTTGGAAACTAGGTCTGGATGGCTGCAGTTATTAACTTAGTAATTAGGGCTGATTCTAACAGCTAATTATTATTGCTGCCTCTTCTTTATCACCACTATTAGTCACTTCATTGTCTTTGGCATGTCTTGGGCTTTGTATCCCGCTTTTCATGGTTACTCTTAATCAGTTCTTGTTTGACTTCAGCAATCAGCAGCTTGAGAAAGCTCAAGTGAAGGGTAGGAAATTCTTTATTCTCTTGTACCTTTTGAAAATAGGGTGTTCTCATATTGATAAGTCAAAATACACATTTTGAAGAGGGTTCCTCGAATCACATGGATTGCAGGTAAATCAGTCTAATCTAATAAGTTGTTGTTAGTCACTATGGTTCCTACTTCCTCTTTGACCCGAGGATATTCCATTGTTGTTAAGTGATGTTGCTTTGTTTTCAGTTTCACCCCACCCTTCCCTTTCTTTCTTCTGTCTTGATGACTCTTTTCCAACTATTATTTGAAACCATAATCTGAACAAGTGACGCGTTAATTAATGGGTATAATGTATAATCATTGGAAGTAAATTTTGGGAAGGAGAACTTAGGGAAAGGGCAGGTGTAAAACAACAAAAAGAATAAGCTTCTGTTGAGTTTAATATTCTTGAGCTAAAAAGACATTTTAACAAGAGGGACCTATTTCAAATGACTTATTGAGGGGCTTAATGAAAGACCATATGAGCTAGAGTATTGTTTCTAAATTGCGTTATTTAGATAGATACACCAACTTTTGGTATTTAGAAATTTAGCCCAAATGTTTGATATTAGAAATTTAACGCCCTTAATCTCCATAGTCCTATAAGTTTACCCCCAACTATTATTGTTGGGAATTAAATGAGAGTATTCTGTTAGGTTGGCAGATTTTTATTTTAAAAAGACAAAAAATTGCTCATGTGAGGTAATAAAAGCCCCCATTCCCTCTCATTTGTAGTAGGTTGGGGCTCCAACAACATCTCTCTCATTGATCATTAATTATCAACTGACCTGTCGTGTCGCCGCGAATGCTCTCTCTCTCAGTTATCGATTGGGGAAGAAGGACAAGGGAAAGATGGTAAAATTGCCTCTAAAATGTTAAAACTTGACAGTCGGCGGTATTTTTAAGGAGATAGACTTGTGTAGCTCTGGAAAGATTCGAGCCTGAATTCTTCCCACTCAAATACCAACATCTGACATTCAAATATAAGATCCACTTCATTGAAGTTGATCTATATTATTTAAAGTAACTACAAATAAAAAATTAAGTGTTTTGAATACTTTTTGCCTATCCATCAAGCCGGCACAAAATGGACGGCCGAAAGTAGTGAGTTGGTTAGATCTATGTCTTTAGACATACAAATTCTCGATCCGGCCATTTGATCATGACTTAAATATTTAAAAACCTCTACAAACTAATTTTTGTTAGGTTCCAAATGTTCTACACCGTTAAACTAACCAACTCACTATTTACATCGTCCGTTTTTTCCTACTTGATGCATGAGCAAAAAGTATTCAAAACACTTGATTTTTGGTTTATAGATACTTGAAATAATATACATCAACTTCAATGGAATGGATCTTGTATTCGGATGATGTATGGTTGTATTTGAGTGGGAAGGATTCGGGCTCGAATTCTTCCAGAACTACACAAGTCTATCTCTTTTTTAAGACTGAAGATTTGGAGGATAAATTTCTATTATAAATATTTGGGATTTAAAATTTTAAATACGAGAGATTTTTGGAGAGTATAATATTTAAATAACCCTTCTAATTTATGCGCGATTTGGTGGACCAATATGAGAAAAAGTCCTGGTAATTATTGTGTCTTCACATATCTTATTGTTGTGTTTTCATAGATTACATATTATTTCAATTTAATGCTGATTACTTGATTCTGAATATCTGGATCAAATTGTCAATTTCAATAAGTTACATACTGGTTAACTTACAACATAATTGTCCTTAATTATGATAATTTTCAATCCAAGTCTCTACAAGTCTGGTATTGGTTAATTTTGGAAAGTTAGTATATTATTCTCTCTCTCTATGACAATTGTCATTCAACAAACTGGCCTAATGGTTTTCAATAACCCTCATAGTTTAATATATGTAGTTTTCCCTGTTCTGTGTACTTGTCTGTAATTGTGATTCACTGGTCTTCCTACATAGTTTTTCTTCAAATATGATAATCTATTTCAATTTTGACATCAAATGTGGTTTATTTCAAGCTTTCCTGTTTCTTATACACCTCTATGATAATTTTGATTGTTTTTCACTTGTCCTCTTATCGGACAAGCGAGGAGGCGGGTTTGTACATTCCTTAGAAGTTCTGTGGGATCTGTTAGCTGAAGCCAATGCGGGTTGTGGACAACTGTGGAGATCAAACAGTTAGGTCGTCTTGATATTTACAGAAACTGATTGTTATCGAAAGGAATATTGGATTCTGTGTTAGATACTGTGCTTAACCACCATGGGAAAGCTAAATCATTAACGGCAGTATATTTGGGTTCTTAAGCATGCATAGCATGATATGTAGCATGGACACTTAAGCTTGTTTGTTTTTTTTTTGGAGCTTAATCTTGTTATGCGAAGGAATATTGCTTAAGCATGGACGCTTAAGCTTGTTATGGGAAGGAATATTGTGAAGCTAAATCTTTAACTACAGTATATTTGGATGCTTAGACATGCCATAGCATGATACATAGCATGGACACCTAAGCTTGTTAGGACTATATCTGGGTGGAGTTCCCAAAGCTAGATGGCATCCAAGTACCCCTTGCCTAGCTTAACCAAACAATGTGCTGGATTTTATGTAACCCATCCTAGAAAGAAATCGATCAATAAAAAGATGAATGCAAGGCGAGACCGTGGGTGGGGGTGGGGTGGGGGTGGAGTTGGAGGTAAGATAATGAAGGTACCAATAGTTGCGTGCATAACCCAGTATACCATGTTATGATACCAATTATTGGGAGATATAGAGATCCCCACCGACGACCTCAAGCACGCTATGAGATCGATTATCTCGAGCACACATTGATGAATATTAAAAGATACAAGAAGAAGAACACACAATTTAATGTAGTTGGCTCAAACTTGGCCTACGTCCACGGGCAGAGAACTTGATAGAGTATTATTAATAAACTTGGTATAATAGAAATCTAACTTTTCCCTTGATCCCACAAGAGTATTCACCTTTCCCTTAAATCTACACTTAAATTACAAGAGTATACTTCCTCTCTATGCACCGTCATCTTCCTCTCTTTAACTTGGCTTTTTATGTCTTTACATTGTTGTTCACCACAACAACTTTCTTCTCCTCTTAAATCTTAGGTTATGACCTTTATTTATAAAGTTTACAATCCAAATTCTATTCTAACTTTGAGATGATCTTGATTGTCAGATGCTTGAAGAATTTTGATCATTCCTATTAGGAGTTGATCTCCTTTATCTAGAAGAATTCTAGACCTTTTAATCTTTATAAACAAACCTTCATTGAATAGAATCTGAATCCTATTCGAGCTCTGCCAGAAAAGAAAACTTGCAGGTGCCTGAAAAGGAAACTGCTCACGTTGAATCGCCTTGATAGTCGACGAGCATGCATGACTAGTTGATTAACCTACTCAGTAGTCGACTGATCCAATGTGTAGTCGATTAACTGAGATGTCCTTCTCTGTATTATATCTAGTCGACTATATAGTCGACTAGTCTGAGTGTTAGTCGACTATACAGTCAACTAATTTGCTCCACCTTGGTTTGCTTCTGCTTCAAGCCATCATCTTCTCCAATCAGATTGGATCTTTTGGACTGTCATATCCTCATGAAAACAAGCCAAAATCCTAACGCCAACACGGGAAGAATTTGGTCACAAAGATGAAAGAACAATAATTATATGAGGTATGTAAAAGAGGAGAGCAACAGGAGGTTACTTGGGGGTGATTTTTCGCCACGAGAGATCGGACAGTCGATCCTCACTACAAGCGAGATTGGAAGGGGGGTGAAATGCGCGTAAGTAAAACACAACACAAACACAATTTTACGTGAAAATTCCTTAATTGGAAAAACCCAAGGGAAGAGGAACTTCACTATAATTCTTACACAAGAATTACATGAGTTTGGAAGGAGTGTACTGAGTTCAAATTTCCCATCTTCGACCCCTTCTTCGTCAAGGGAACAGGTTTATTTATACTCTACTGAGCTATTGGATTAGAGGTAGATGGTTGTGGATGAGATTTGCACATTTCTCACGCTGTAACAACATCGATCAATGGTGCTGGTTTGTTGGGATTGTATGCTGAGAAATCTATCATTGTCCATAACCCCTTGTGCTGAGGGGCGTTAAACGTTATGAACATGGAAGAAGATTGTGCTGCGTAACTGTCAGCGGATATTGGGGATAATCTGTCGCTGAAGCTCGGATCGAGGGGTTCTGGAGTTTCTGGGACGACGAGATGTCCGAGTGGCGTAGTTGCTGGATGGAGTATTTTCGGGACGAAGGGCGGAATTTGGAGGATCTAGAGTGATGAACGCTGCTGGATGGATTGAATAATGTAGAAGTCTCGAAGGGGGTGCTCGGTTGCTTGGACACGTGTTACCATCCTGATGAGGGTCAATTTTTGACCATTACAGATGCCCTCGCTCTTTTGCTTGCCGGAGCCTGCCGAAGAGAAGTCAGAAGAACAGAGTTGGTAGGTTGATCCTTTAATGCTTTGATTTCTCCTTAATGTCTGTGATCAGGAGATGATTTTGATGATAAATGCGAATCTTCTGGATGTACTTGAAGATCGTATTGCTGGTGGACAATTGGCCTGTCAATCGATTAAAACTCTTGAAACTTATAACTGGTGTCTCTTCGAGTCCTGGTGTCATGATGACTGAGATCGTGTGGCACGACGGTTAATATCATGTTGATTTGGTTGAACGAGAATCTTGGGACAGAGACCGACTTTCTGGGGATTGAGATTTTGAATTGGAGATAGTTCGATTTCTCCTCCATCTATAAATAGGGTAAAACCTTCATGATGGAAATCAATTATGTTTTCTTCTCCAAGATCATAGTCTTCCTTCTCTGCTTGTTGCCATATCGTTCTTCTTCATCAGATGGAGGAAAGAAAGGGAGAGGATGGAGACAGTGGGAATGGTTGTCGAGCTCTCGCCATTCGGGGGACTGGTTGGTGCAATATGTCGGTCGTTGTAATGAGCCTGTCACAACACGTCAGTCGTTGTGACAGGGCTCCGCTGTTAGGGGAGATAGGGAGGACTCCTGCTCTAACTCGGTTTGTTCGTCTGGTTTTTGGCTTGCCCGATCCAGTTTCGGCCTTGAGGCTTGGATTCCTTTCCTGATAGTGTGTACGAGGTAGGAGTAGGGGATATCCTTGGCGGTTACAGAGGTAGATGCGACTCCAAGACCATCCTGCTTGTCTTGGAGTCTTCATTCTGACCGGGCACTGTCGCCTCGCGCTTGGAGACTTATTTCTTGCGGCGAACAACAGAAGCAGAGTATGAGGGGCGTTTTGGTCGGGACGTCGCCGATGAAGCACTCCTTCCAGAGCTCTGACCTCTTCCTCAGAACAAATGGTCGGTGGTGTGTATCACACTGGCTTGTTTCTTGTCGGAGTCCGTCTGGCTTTCTTGGAGGCGTGTTCCAAGTGGAGAGATCTTTCATTAGAGGAACTTTTATTTTTATAAAGGCTCTCGGATCTTCTTCCGGGGTCTCTGGACGGTGGTGTAAGCAATAAGGTCGTGCCTTCTGCGGATGTTCTCCAGAGCACATGCTCTCAGAGTTCGGAGGTGAGGCTAGACATAGTGGTAGGATGGAGGGATCAGATTGAGATCATCAGTATTTCTTTTCAAAAAAGTGTAAACGTAGAACTGTAATGGGGTTTTGTATTACTCTCGTTGGATGTAATCAAATATGCATTTGAAGGGAATGTATCCGGAATGGAAAGACTTTTTAGAGGAACATATATAAATGTCTTGGAATGAAAATGTATGTTTAGATCTTACCTAGCTTGCTTTACCTTTGGCACTTCAGAATGATCACGTCTCCTCGGAGTGTTGGTCTTTAACTTCGGAATGTTTGATTTGGCATGGGAACTGTTCGGTAAGCTTGCGACGTTTTCGAGTGGGAGAAATCCCATCAGCGGTACCTGCAAATTTTTGGCTTTCGAGTGGGAGAAATCCCAACAACGGAGTGGAGAATTTGGTAGGACTGAGTGGGGGAAATCCCACAACACAGTAGGGACTCCGAGTGGGGGAAATCCAATAACGGAGGGTTTTGATTGCCCGTTGGCTGATCGAGAGGGAGCACGTAGGTCGGAGTCTGTGTTGCCATCTCCGAGTGGGGGAAATCCCATCAACGGGACGTATAGACTTTGTACTCTGGCAGGAGGAAGAGAGAATGTGCACACAAGCATGCAATTGAACATTTTAAGTAAATCTTTATATGCAACATAATAAGAATAACGAAAAGTTGTTATGAATTGGGTTAACAAGATCAGGCATACTTAGCTTCTAATCACACGGACTAGTACATCGAGGGGATAATTCAAACAAGAAAACCCCGTGTATATACTATTCGTTTCGTGCAGCTATAGACTAAGCATACATAATCTATGTTATCACGAAATGATCAGCACATGCAAAAGTTTTTTTTGGATAATACCTGGCTGATCGTACCCTTTCGGAGCGCTTGCAAATTGAAAAGAGGCCTGAAGTGGAGGTGTTACCTATCGACATATTGGATGCGTCGACTCCGAGTGGGGGAAATCCTATCAACGAGTGGCGATCTGGGCCTCTGAGTGGGGAAAATCCCAGTAGCGGAGTTGAGCCTCCAGTGGGAGAAATCCAAGCAGCGAAGTTAGGTTCGCAGTTGCTTCCGAGTGGGGAAAATCCCATAAGCTGAGCTCTGAGCTGAGCTGTGACCTTGATAGGAGTGGGGGTACAACCCATCGACATATTGTATGTGTCTATTCAGAGAGGGAAATCCCAGCAGCGGAGTAGCGATCCGGCTAAGGAAAACTGCCTGGGTGTTTATCCGCCCGTGGGTCGGATGAGGGGAGCCCATGGCTAGTGTTTGTGTTTCCGAGTAGGGAAAATCCATCAGTGCAACATCGAATGGGGGCTCTGAGGGAGAAATCCTTGCAGCAGAGTAGGGACCCTACTCTGAGTGGGGGAAATTCCATAATGGTGGGTTTCGATTCCTGTAGGCTAATCGAGAAAGGGCCCGTAGGCAAGTTTGCACTGCTGTCTCTAAGGGGAAAATCCCATCAGCGGAGCAGATAGACAGAGCCCTTCGAGTGGGAAAAATCCTAGCAGCGGATTGTACAGACAACCCTCCGAGTGGGGGAGATCCCATCAGCGGAAGGACGGACTCCGAGTGGGTAAAATCCCAATAGCGGAGTGGTTCCGAGTGGGGGAAATCCCAGCAGCGAAACGGGGCTCGCGATCGTTTTCGCGTCGGCGAAATCCCATCAGCAGAGCGTCTAACTTGAAAGGACCACAATTGTTAGGAGCAAAAATATTATTTTATTCAATATTGGAATGGAATACATGAAATTAGAATACAAGAAGTATGGACAGGAGTACTATCTTGTCTCTTGGAAATGCGGGAGCACTCAATTACTTTGTATTGGGCGATCAAGTGTTATGGCTGGGTAGGTGGAGTGCTTGGTTGTCTGGATCTGGAGGCTACTTTGGGAGTATGGATGTACTCTTTAAGAAAGTCTTGTTGGATGAGCTCTTTCAGGTACTTCGGAGGGCCCAGCAGTGAATGGTCTTGTGTCCCTTACTCTTATAGTAGGAGCAATATTCTTTTGCTTCGGGAAGTGCGGGATCATACCGGATTGGTCTTGAGCTCCTAACTCATGGCTGGTCTTTGATGTTGTTGAAGACCTCATTGATGGGGAGTCTCAACGGAGTGAAATGCTATTCCATCGGTTTGTAGGTTCGGAGTGGATTTGGTGGAAGGATCAGGAGCGCTTGTCTCTTGAAAGCAGGTTGCCCCCGGTTTCAATCTTGGGCATGGGCGAAGGCTTCGTGTGGAGACTTCGACTTTCCTCTTCCGTTACCATGTTTCACTGTATAGTTGAAATAAGTCTTCATTTTCTACTCCAGTTGGATGTAGAGCTGAGCTTGTGACAGGATCTCGCTCAGGAGGTGTTTGAACACGAAGTGGGAGACTTGCAGCTCGCTGATGAACGCGAGTGCAGAGACGTCCTCACCGCAGTTGGAGAGCTTGGTGAGCTGGCTTTTGGAGAAGTCGATGTAAGATTTGAGGTCGTCGTTCTGCCTCATCTTGATGGAGAGGAGGTGATGGTTGTTCTTCTTGGCTTCCGGCAAGAGGCATACTGAGAAAGAAACTTCGGTTACCTCCTCAGAGTTGTGAAGAGAGCGGGGCAACGAAGAGTAGAACCAATCTGACGCCACACTTTTCAGACTGGAGGGAAAGGTGAGGCACAAGAGTGGATCGTTGCGGGAATAGATTACTATCTTGTCTTGAAAATGCCTGATGTGCTGGACGGGTTGCTCACTCTGAAAGGTTGGAGTCGAGAACTCTCCCAAGAACTCGCACTCCAGAATTTCTTCGGAGACGGGAGAGTTGGAGATTTTGAAAGCTGAAAGTGTTGGTTTCCACGATTCATCTTTGAATCAACTCGTCAAAGGCTCGGAGGTAAGGGATCCAACGACTTCAGGCTCACTTTCTGATTGTGTCGATGTCTGCTTGTTCTAAAGGGTAGATATTTGAGCTTGGAGTTAGTTGTTGAATTGCCTTAATGCCTCTTGCTCATAGATGGCATTCTCGCGGTCGAGAGTCGCCGCCTCCCGATCGCTATCAGACTGGGCTTATTCCTTCATCTGCTCTTTCATGTTGGCGAGTATCTGAAGGAGCTAGTCTGTGCTGCTGCGGTGATTGGACTCTGGCGGCTGCCCCTGAGGTGAGAAGCTGGAGTCTTCTGTGGTATGCGGCTGATCGATGGCTATTAGGAGGACTGTGCCCTCAGTGGTGCTGATGGTATTACCTTTAGACGTTCCGCCGTTGAGAGTGGCAGATTTCTTTTTTGGGGTCATCGGCGTTGTAGGAGAGGCTTTTTTAGGGGGATAGATCTTGGTGTAGTGACTCTGATTTCAATGAAAGCACCAATTTGTGGTGTGGTGATTTTCCGTCACGAGCGATCGAACAGTCGATCCTCACCACAAGCGAGATTGAAAAGTGAGGGTGAAATGCGTGTAAGCAAAACACTACCCAACACAAACACAGAGGATTTTACGTGAAAATCTTTATCTGGGAAAATCACGGAGAGGAGGAACTTCACTATAATTCTCAAATCATAAGAACTACAGGAATTTGGAAGGAGTGTATAGAGTTCGAATTTCTCAGTTTCGGACCCTTCTTTGTTGGGGGAAGAGGTCTATATATACTCCAATGAGTTGTTGGAATGGAGATGATCGTGGGTGAGATCTGCACGTTTCGCATGTTGTAACGGCAGTGATCAGTGGTTCTGGTTTGTTGAGATTGCATGTCGAGAAATTTATAACTGTCCATTACTGCTTGCGCTGAGTGGCATTACATGTTATGAACGTGAAAGATGATTGGGTTGCGTAACTGACGACAGAGATTGGGGATGATCTATCGTTGAAGTTCTGATTGAGGGGTTCTGGAGTGTCAGGGACGGAGGGAGATCCAGGATGTCCGAGTGGCGGAGCTGCTGGACGGAGTATTTTCTGGACGGAGGGCGGACTTCTGGAGGATCTGGAGTGACAGATGCTCCTGGATGGATTGAATGATGTGGCAGTTTTGTAGGAGGTGCTCGGTTGCTTGGACACGTGTCACCATCCTGACGAGGGTCAAATTTTGACCTCCACAGTGAGATTTCAGCTCGCTATATGGAAGAGAATAAGAAAGAAGGGTAAAAAGGAACTAGGGTTTGGATTATAATAGTGGAAAACAGGTTTCACAGAGAGAATAACTGTTTGGTTGCGTGGACCCAGTTAAAATAACTAGAGTTTAGGTTTTTAACTTGTTACCGATTTTCTTTCTCCAGATCGGAAATTTGTAATAGGAAAAAGTGGGAAGTTAAAATCTGCTTGTCAGAAAGTTGGTATAGTCATCGTCGGCTGAAAGCTATTTGACATGAGTAGAACGGACAAGGGGGAGGTACATGTGGTGTTGTAAAGTAAATGCATCTTGTGTTTTTCTTTTTTCTTTTTTTTGTTTTGTTTTGGGGGGTGGTTTGGGGGCTCTCTAGTTATATCAGATAGTACAAGAGGCAAGTGGGTTGATGTTAGGTCGATGGCTTGTCTTAGAATTTCATTCTATATTTTTGTTTAGAACTGTAAAGAGCAAGAAAAAATTAAAAACGTACTGTTTATTAGTGATATCTGTTACCTCACCGGTTAATGTATTGGAATCTGTTTTGATATCAATTCTACATGGCCTCACTCCTTGGGGTCATAGAGTACTATATTATACTTCTGTTTGCTTCTTAGTTCAATTTATCGCTCATGCATAGTTTCCTTGTGCTTGTGCAGTATATTCCTGGAACTAAGATGGTTTTCCCTGGTCTGAAGAAGCCACAAGACCGCGCAGATCTCATCGCTTATCTCAAGCAGTCCACGGCTTGAAAACCAACCCCCTTTCCGTTTTCTTGGTGGATGGGGCAGATCATTTTTGCTCAATAAGATTCTTTTAAGACCTGAAAGGGGTCCTCCCTGCTTGGATGCAAAGCCGTGGAGACGGAAAAAGCAATTCTTGTTCTTTATTGTGAGCACTGTTTACAATTGTTTCTAATATCTGGGGCTGTGTCCCCCCCTAATATTCTCAGTTCATTTTGTCCGTTAACCCCCGCCTGATATTTTGACGGTGATGGCATATAATTTCTGATCTTCACGCTTCTATGAGTTATGAGTATCTCTGTCAGCTGTTGTGTTTGTTTCCATTTTTTTTCGGGTTTTTTGGCTCCTCATGTCATTTTCACTTCCATAGATTTGCTGGGTGAGTTATTGCCGCGTTTGCAAGGCTTCCGTCACATATCTTTCACTGTTGTTAGTGTTGTCGCTGTAGTTGCGTGCGCGCTCTTCGTATTTCCCTATTTGTCCAGCGACTAACTTCATTGGAAATGCATCGCGATCTATTTGGAAATGCCATCAATGTTTTGGACACAAATTCAGGGAGATCTGTTTCCAGAAACTCCTAAATTCATCTGGCAAAACATTGAGTTTTATGGTCAAAACAGAAGCCTCCGTTTTAATTTCTGGACACAACTTTGGCCTCTCTGAACTTGAGGATGATGGAGTTTATTATCTGGCACTCCTATCAGCCACAAAATCTCCTTGCTCAACCCTTGAGACAAAAGGGAGGTGAATGTCATCAAGGATACTGCAATAAGAATATTCTCGATCGAATTTTCTATAATCCGAGAGAGTGCAGAGAAAGGAAAGAACCACGGTATATCACAAAGCATGTTTTAAATCCTTGAAATCGGTATCGGTTTCGGCAAATAGTTTTCAGTGTAAATATCGGGTTTAAATCCTCGAAATCGGTATCGGTTTCGGCAACTAGTTTTCAGTGTAAATATCGGCAATATCAGATGTCAATATCGAAAACATCTGTCCCAATATTAGCTGATATTACGGGGTTAATACGTATTGAATACTACAAAATCTGTAACGATATCACCGATACTTATCAAAATTGACTGATACTTGAAACATGACACAAAGTCCATAATCCCATGTGATAAAAGTTAACACTTTCACCAGTTGTTGAAGTTTTGCTCTTTGATTCTCAACGTGAACGCTGCACGAATAAAGAAAGTAGGCAGTGACACGGTAATTCTATACACACCTCTAGTTGTTGGCATCTAATTCAAGCTATATGTACTTAAAATCTGACAGCATTTTTTTAACTCTCTCTCGAGTAATAAGAGTGGCACCTTCACAATTCCTACTCACTCCTTGCGCTTCAATTTTGAAAGGTGACGTGCCTCTGATTGTTGAGTTGATGTGTCTCTGGATGCGCCCAATGTCTCTGTTTAGCAATTTAAAGTCCATATCTTACAGCATCACATTGGTTTATGCAGATCAACATACTAGGACTTTTGTTATGTATTTTCCAGTTATGTGGATTGTGTTGGGAGAGAGGGTAAAACTCTAGTTGGTAAGGTTTTTTTATTTCAAACTGATGTCAGCAGCAGCAGGAAAAGACTGGAGAAGAGAACTATTGTCGATAAGTGATGTCGGCAGCTGATACTTGAATATGCAGATACAGAGAGTGGAGTTATACATACTGTTGACAGCTGTGGCTCAGTTTATCGACAGGCCCCCCATGGTTGTCAACAACGACAATCCGAGAGTTGCGTGTTGTGCAGTTCGTCGATAGGCTCTCCTGGCTGTCGATAGACACATGTTCTGTGCAGTTTTTAAGTCAGATTTTGAGTTCGCTTCTTATCTGAATTCAGACATTTGATTTTCTTTTCTTCGTGAGCTCTCTGCTTATATAAAGAGGGGTCTTTTCCCAATTGATTGTAGCCTGAATTGATTGATTTGAATAAGAGTGCTCTCTCCTTTTACCTCGAGGACGTAGGCAATTGCCAAACCTCATTAAAACTGTATTTTCTCGCTTTTTTCTCCTTTATTTGTTCTTACTGTATTCATGATTATTCTGTGACAAAACTCTGATGTTTGTATTGGACCTACAATAGTATTACCAACAGATTGCTTGGTTATAACGAAAGAAATTACCAATTCATAGAGCTAATACCAATATAAAATTTGAAAATGATAATGACAAAGATATTTAATTTTATATAGTCACATATAGTTAATAAATATAGATGAAAAGAACTTTCCAAGGTGACAAAATTCAGCATTCATGTGCTGAGAAAATTCTACAACCAGTTTATTATGATTCTGCAATCCTTTTGACCAGGAATTGTTTCCCTGTCACAGCACTAATAAAAAGAGGTCAGAAAGTTGGGCATCTGATTCAAAGTTGAGACTTTTAACCTTCACCCACATATATTTATACTGTGTGAAAGATTAATACTGGAATTCCAGAGAATTCATTGTATTCTAGAAACATGGTGCTCTCACAAGTGATGAGATTGAGCCTTGACAATTCTTAGATTGCTTTTTCATTCCCCTTTGAAAAGGTGAAATGCTTGATGATTCTCTGAAAAGTCACATCTCTAGACGATCCGAAACTCTGTATTTTACAATTGGAAATTAAGTCTTCACAACATCATATATTGATATGTGTTGTAAAATTCGAAAAATTATAACACTGAGATAAAGAATTATAGAGAGAGTAAAAGTAAAATTCTTATTGATTTTTGAAGTTTACAATGAAATGAATTAGGAATAACCTATTAAAGAAAAACTTTGGGGCACTATACAGTTATTATTTGCATGCTTGCGTCATCGCATAGTAAAACCATTAATCTTGTACAGTGAATTAGGCAGTCATCATTTCATAATACTCCGTCTTGACTATCCACTATACATGATGTCTCATTAAAAATATTACTAGGAAAACTCAGTGGGATAAAACCATAACGAAGAAAAAAGAGGACATCATCTCTGTATACGTGTTCTATGTTGCCTCGTTAAAAACTTACCAGTAAAATCCTATGGGACAAAATCATAGTAAGAAAAAAAAAATCCAACCACGCAAGCTCCCCCTCAAGTTGGTATGGATAGTTTTCTTCGTAAATCTCGCAGATGACGCATCTCAATTTTACGAATAAGCTTTCTGAGAGTTGTAGTGAGAAGTGCCTTTGTAAAGAGATCTGCCGTATTATCACTTGATCGGATATATTGAATATAAATTTTCTTATATTTTTCAAGCTCTTACCTGAATGAGAAAAACTTCGGGAGTATGTGCTTGGTTCGGTCACTTTTGTTGAATTCTTCCTTTATTTGGGCGACGCATGCAACATTGTCTTCAAACAGTACTGTTGGATCTCTGTTGACTGTTAATCCACAAGTTGCTTCGATGTGTTGAGTTACAGACCTTAACCATACACATTCTCGACTTGTTTCATAGAGTGCTATGACTTCAGCATGATTAAAAGAAGTGACAATAAATGTTGCTTTTATGAACACCAAGAGATCGTTGTACCTTCACATGTGAACACATATCATGTTTGAAACCTAACTTTATGTGAATCTGTTAAGTAACTTGCATCTGCATAAACCAATCATTTATTGTTTCGGTCCTCTCTAATAAAACAAATCAAAATTAGTTGTTCTTCGAAGATAACAAAGTACATGCTGAATACCATTCCAATATCTCCGTGTAAAAGATGAGCCAAATCTTGCTAATAGATTAGTAGCAAATGCTATATCTGTTCGGGTACAATTAGTCAGATACATAAAATCTCCAATTGCACTTAGGTAAGATACTTCATGACCAAGAATCTCTTCATTGTCTCCGCGAGGACAAAATGGATCATTTTTCACATTAATAATCTAACAACCATTGGAGTGCTTAAAAGATTTGCTTTATTTATGCTAAAGTGTTTCAAGACTTTTTTAGTATAATTTGATTGATGCATAAGTATTTCAATATGAAGATACTCAATCTGTAAGCCAATATAATATTTGATTTCTCCAATATCTTTCATTTCAAATTATTCTTTAAATACATCATTGCTTCTAGGACTTCTTTATGAGTCTTAATGATGTTTAAATCATCAACATAGATAGCAATTATAATGAATCCAAATGTTATTTTCTTTATAAAAAACACATTGGCATATAGGATTATTCACATATCCCTCTTTTAACAAATACTCGCTTAAATTATTATACCACATGCATCCTGATTGTTTTAACCCATATAACGATCTTTGTAATTTGATCGAATATAATTCTTTGGGTTTTGAGCTTGATGCTTCAGGTATCTTAAATCCTTCAAGGATTTTCATATAAATATCATTATCGAGCGATCCATATAAATAAGTTGTAACAACATTCATAAGACACATTTCTAAATTTTTAGAAACTGTTAGGCTGATTAAATATCTAATATAATTCCATCCATTACTGGATAATACATTTCTTTATAATCAATTTCAGGTCTTTGCGAAAAACCTTGAGCAACAAGTCGAGCTTTTACTACTCAATCTCGTTTTTTCTCATTGCGCTTTCGTACAAAAACTCATTTGTATCCTACTGGTCTCACAGCTTCAGGTGTGAGGACAATAGGTCCAAATACTTTGCGCTTATTAAGCGAATTCAATTCAGCCTGTATAGCATTTTTCTATTTTGTTCAATCATGTCTATTTTGACATTCAGTGACAGATCTTATTTCAGGATCCTTACTTTCGTTAACAATATCACATGCTATAGAATAGGACAATATTTCATTCATATTTTTCATCTCATTTTGATTCCATAATCATCCTATATTTACATAATCAATAGAGATCTCATAATTTTCTATACTTTCAGGGTTTTCTATCTCTTGATTTTGTCTTATTTTGTGTCTTTTCTGAAACACATTCCTACATATTGGGTCATCATACTTATCTGCTTCTTTTCTTTTTTGAAGATTTTTATCTTTGGAACCTATTAATCTATCACGCTTCAAGCGTGTCTTAGACTTATTAGTGACTTCATTTTCAGATTGTCCTTTTAGGATTGCAATCCGAGCAGGAGCATTTACAGCTGGTATTTATGATTTACTCACTCTTTTTGTATCAGTGAATGCATCTGGTAATTGATTTGCTATTTCTTATAAATGTATAGTCTTTTGTACTTCTGACTCACATTGTTTTGTATGACGATCAAGATGCAATAAAGATGGTTCACTCCATATAATTTCTTCTTCAGCTGTTTCTTTTCTCCCCTAATGCTGAAAAAATTATCTCATTGAAATGATATTTGGCACATCGAGCCGTAAAAATACTATCGATTTTAAGCTCAAGATATCTTATAATAGAAGGAGAATCATAACCGACATATATTCTCAGTCTTCTTTGAGGACCCATCTTTGTACGTTGTGGTAGAGCAATCGGTACATATATCACACAACCAAAATTTTAATATGGAAAATATTTGGTTCTTGACCAAATGCTATTGTAAAGGGGGTATTCATGATATGCACTTGGTCTAATGCGAATTAATGCCGCAACATGTAAAATTGCATGACCCATGTAGAAATAGAAAGTTTTGTTCTCATTAATGGTCTAGTTATAAACTGGAGGCGCTTAATCAGTGATTCAGCTAAATTATTTTGTGTATGTACATGAGCAATAGGATGCTCAATAGCTACCTCAATTGAGATACAATAATCATTAAAGGTTTGAAACCTAAACTCACTAGCATTATCAAGTCTAACTTTCTTGATTGTATAATCAGAAAATTGTGCTTGTAATCTAATTATCTGAGAAAGAAATCTCGCAAATGTCACATCGCGAGTTGATAATAGACAAACGTGTGACCATCTACTAGAGGCATCTATTAATACCATAAAGTATCAAAATGGTCCACATAGTGAGTGAATAGGTGCACATATATCACCTTGAATACGTTCAAGAAATGTAGGTGATTCAGTTTTTATTTTAGTTGGTGATGGTCTCATGATTAATTTCTCAAGAAAACGAGTTTCACATGGAATTTTATGGTTTGAAAGATCTTCTGGCCCTTCAAGGCGTGTCTATGTGATTTTTTAATAATTCTTCGCATCATTATTGAATCATGATGACCTAAACAGTTATGCCATAGAAATAATGTTTGTGTATTTTTTTTAACTAGCATGTATGACTCAATACATTTATATATGTGTAATGCAATCCGCAGAAAAGTTTTAGTAGTTTTTCTAATATCTACTTCTTTCCTGATATATAAGTAGTAAGATATATATACTTCATATTTTCTTCAGTTACAGACTGAGTATTATACTCATGAAGATATATATCATTAAGACTTAACAAATTTCTTTTAGATTTTTGTAAAAAACAAAGTGTCTTTTATGAAAAACTTTGTTCCATTTGGTAATATAAAGCTGGCTATACTAGTTCCTTCAATCAAGTCTACATGACATGATATTGTATTGATAATTGTCTTTATTGATTTTTAATCAGAGAAGTACCTTTTATATTTGAGAATAGTGTGTGTTGTACCACTATCTGGTATGCAAATATCTCCAATTTTGGTCTTGACTTCATCATTAGTATAATCCATATCAAGCTTCATGTAAAATAAATCATTTGATGAGAATAAAATTTTAAACATATATTATAAATGAAATATTACATTCAAAGATAATTTTGACAATTACAAATAGTAAAACATGATAATAAAATCATATATCTAGTTATCACCAGTATCCATAGAATCACGATGGGTTGAAAGACCAACAAAATCATCAGTAAAATCTGAAGCATCAAGATGAGTTGAATCATCTATAGGATCATCATCTCTAGTGAAATTCACTTCTTTTTCTTTTTCCTTCAAGGATGACTTGTAAAGCATACAAAAGTGCTTCGATATTCGACACACTCAAGACTAGTGTGCTTTGGAGCTACTTTTATAATAAGAATCTTTAGGATTCCAGAGAGAACTTTCACGAACATCTTTCCTTTATCAGTCTTTCTACATGATGCTTCTTGTGGATCGTATTATTTTGTGAAGGGTTATAATAACCACTTCGACCGCGTCCACGGCCACGACCACTACCACGTCCACGTCTACGACCATGATTATATCCCTGTCTATAATTTTAGAAAATGCAGCATTTGATTCTAGAAATGCTGCTGAATTAGTAGGACGATAGTGATGATTTTTTATCAAAAGTTTATTATTCTTCTCTGCCACAAGAAGAGATGAAATTAGTTTAGAATATTTCTTAAAACTACGCAACTGATATTGTTATTGCAGTGTTATATTAGATGCATGAAATTTGGAGTAAATTTTCTCCAGCATTTCTTCATTTGTGACATCTATCCCACAGAATTTCAATTAGGATACTAATTTGAACATTGCAGAGTTATAATCGCTGACTTTCTTGAAGTCTTGAAAGCGTAAAGCATTCCATTCACCACGTGTGGCAGGAAGCACAACTTACTTTTGATGATAAAATCTTTCTTTGAGATTTTTTCACAAGATACTTGGGTCTCTTACTGTGAGATATTTACATTTAAGCATTCTCAAGATGCCTACGGATAAAGATCGTCGCTTTGTCTTATCTTGCGACAACGTAGAGTTCATCTTTTTTATGGTTTCAGTGAGACCCATTGACTCGAGATGCATTTCTATGTCAATAACTCAAGATATATAATTTTTTCCCGTGATATCAAGTGTAATAAACTCAAGCTTTACAAAGTTTGACATGGTAATAACTAAAACAAAATACACAAATAATTTAAATCACAATATTTTTATTTCATAACAAAATAGTAAAATTACATCTCAATCATAATAGAGATAAACAAAAGGGGAAAATAAACATTAAAAGTAAAAGGTTCAGATGAAAATCGCTTGGAGACATATTTCTAACAAAAAGGGTAATAATATTAATGATAATGACGACAATAATAAACTTCAAAAATGAACTAAGTATCTTGAGCAAATTTTGATTGAAAAGCTTTTGGAGATGATGAAGAAATTTGAGAATGAATGGAGATTAAAAGTGAGTTATGTGGTTTAGAATTCACTAATTTATAGAGTAAAAAGTAGTCATTTATAGATGTTGGAGGAGAAAGAAAATCAATTTGGATTAATATAATTAAATATTATAATTAAGAAGATGGAAAAATAAATGCATTGTACTATATATATTATGAGTTATAATATAAGCACGACATCTACCTGGTGGGTGTTTTGCAAACATAATTAATGAAGTAATAAATACTGAAATAAATATTGCACACTACGCTACTCGGTAAATATTTCAGTAGGTGTTTATACAGATATAAATAGCAGAGCAATAAAATATATAATATTGGTAACTTGGGATTCATTCCACGCAATCATCAATTGAGATATTAGTAAAGATAATAACAAGAAATATTATTAGCTTGTCATAATCACATCACTTTACTATAAATAGGTGGCAAGGCCTCCTTTTATATATAATAGTAGAGTTATATGAATATAACTAGTATAATAATTTAGTTTTTCATAATCACATCACATTATTATAAATAGGTGGCAGAGCCTTCTTTCATATATAGTAGTGGTGTTATACAAGTATTATAAGTAGAATAACTTGCCATTTTACCTTGAGATAGTAGAAGTAAAGACTGAGACTTGTGATATGACTTTTTCTTGAGCTAATGGAAGTAGATGCTCGTAACAAAACTTTTACCTTAAGCTAATGGAGGTAGAGGCTTGTGATAAAAAAATTTCCTGAGCTGATGGAGTTAGAGGCTGGTAATAGAACTAGAGCGATCGTGCTAATAACGTGTTATAAAACCTGAGAAACTATAATGCTGAGACAGAGAATTCTAGAGAGAGTAGAAGTAGGAATTCTTATTGATTTCTGAAGTATGCATTAAATGAATCAGGAATGGTTTATTTATAGAAAAACTTTGTGGGTACTATGCAATCACTATTTGATGGTTGCGTCATTGCGTAGTAAAAGCATTAATCATGTACAGTGAATTGGACAACCATTATTTCATAACAATATGTAGATAATATTTGACAATTTTGGATTGTTTTTTTGTCATTTTGTTATGATAGGAACACCATATTTTTTATTATTTGTAAATAGAAGTTAACTAACTAATGTATATCCTCTTCTTTGGTGTGATGTAATATAAATGTTTCTATCATGAGTTGTTTGGCTACATGAAAGAGCTAGAAAATTGACAAGAACAGAAAAAAGAGCCAGAAGCTAACAAAGTCCCAAGTTTTATAGTGCCATGGGTCATGAATCTTGCTAAGCATAGCTATTTAATAACTAAACATAGTACATAATTTGACTAATCATGGTGCATATTACATTTTCCCTTAGCATAGTATATTTTGTATAAATATAATGCATTTTAAACAAGTATATATACAGTATATCTTTTGTGTTTTCATACTGTATTTTTCGATGAATATAAGGAGATTGAGGTGGCACTGGATCAGATGGCACTCAATTATGAAAGAGAAAAAAAATGTTGAGGAAGAACTGTTTATTTCTCATTATTGATGGTTTCATAATTATTTGTCTGCTGAAATTCTTTTCAGGCAGTAATTTGTTGTATTTATTTGTAAGTTTATGGATTTATCTTACATGCACAAGGTTTGAATAACTTGCCTGGCTCATTTTCTGTTTGATATAGCATCATATTTGTTAAAATATGGTAATATTCTTATAATTATAACATACAAGACATGGGAAACATTTCTCTATATACTGTATTTTCTCGGAATATAATCTATAACTTCACCATATAGAGTTTCTAGCACAGTATAGCACATTTTGGCGAAGATAACATGATTTTTTTTAATATTTTTTTCAATTATTTTATTTAGTAATTTTAAAATAAGAAATTAATAAAAATATTTATTTTAAAATACCTGTTAATATATAAATAATAAAAAAATATTTTTTTACTTCGAAGCTTCAAGCATAGTTTTGACTGAAAGGGTAATTTTTTAGGGGAAAAAATTAAAAGGATATTTGTTTGACCATTCTCCTTGGTTGTTACTTCACATGGGAATGCGTTGCGTAAAGAATAGTTCTACATATATTTATTTGCAGAAAAATTCAGTATGACGCATTTATCTTCGTATCGGCTGAAACTTTTTGAGTTATTCTGCGTATGAACCCTTTCTTATTTTCAAACATAAAAGTCCAAACGTAGAAATTCATGCAATTGAATTGAATCCTCTTTCTCCAGAAAGAAAAGAAAACTAAAGAGAAATAAAAGGGAAAAAAAAGGCCAGAAGAAAATAGAAAGATCATATTTAGGGCCTGTTTGGTTGGTTGCAAAACTTTGCAAAATGCAAAAAGTTTTGCAACTTTACCATTTACACTTGTTTGTTTCCATTTGCAAAATGTAAAAACTTTTTCCACTTTACAGTTGCTACAGTTAAATTTGTGGTCATTTAATTCTCACTTTTACACTCATATTTTCTCACTTGCAGTTGCTACAGTTAAATTTGTGGTCATTTAATTCTCACTTTTACACTCATATTTTCTCACTTGCAGTTGCTACAGTTAATTTTGTGGTCATGTAACTCTCACTTGTAGTACACCAATTCAAAACAGTTACTTGATAATCAATATATAATTTAATATTTTTAAATTTAATATTTTAAATAGAGTTCAATTTCTTATTTAAGTATTTAATTATTTTATATTTTTAATCTTAATTTTTTATTGTTTTTAATATTGTTTTAATATTTAATATTTTACTATTATAATTTACTATTTTTATTTAATATTTTATTTAATATTTTATTATTTTATTAATACTTATTCCATTTTTTATTATTTTATTTAGAGTAAATATTTTATTAATATAACAATATTATACTATAATATAAAATTACTATATATTTAGTTATTTAATTTTTAATATAAAAATTACTTTATTAATATCATAATAATTTTTATTATTATATTAATATTTTATTATGTTAATATTGTAATAAAGTATTTAATTATTTTATATTTTTAATCTTTAATTTTTTATTGTTTTTAATATTGTTTTAATATTTAATATTTTACTATTTTAATTTACTATTTTTATTTAATATTTTATTTAATATTTTATTATTTTATTAATACTTATTCCATTTTTTATTATTTTATTTAGAGTAAATATTTTATTAATATAACAATATTATACTATAATATAAAATTACTATATATTTAGTTATTTAATTTTTAATATAAAAATTACTTTATTAATATCATAATAATTTTTATTATTATATTAATATTTTATTATGTTAATATTGTAATAAAGTATTTAATTATTTTATATTTTTAATCTTTAATTTTTTATTGTTTTTAATATTGTTTTAATATTTAATATTTTACTATTATAATTTACTATTTTTATTTAATATTTTATTTAATATTTTATTATTTTATTAATACTTATTCCATTTTTTATTATTTTATTTAGAGTAAATATTTTATTAATATAACAATATTATACTATAATATAAAATTACTATATATTTAGTTATTTAATTTTTAATATAAAAATTACTTTATTAATATCATAATAATTTTTATTATTATATTAATATTTTATTAGGTTAATATTGTAATAAAGTATTTAATTATTTTATATTTTTAATCTTTAATTTTTTATTGTTTTTAATATTGTTTTAATATTTAATATTTTACTATTTTAATTTACTATTTTTATTTAATATTTATTTAATATTTTTTATTTTATTAATACTTATTCCATTTTTTATTATTTTATTTAGAGTAAATATTTTATTAATATAACAATATTATACTATAATATAAAATTACTATATATTTAGTTATTTAATTTTTAATATAAAAATTACTTTATTAATATCATAATAATTTTTATTATTATATTAATATTTTATTATGTTAATATTGTAATAAAGTATTTAATTATTTTATATTTTTAATCTTTAATTTTTTATTGTTTTTAATATTGTTTTAATACTTAATATTTTACTATTTTAATTTACTATTTTTATTTAATATTTTATTTAATATTTTATTATTTTATTAATATTTATTCTATTTTTTATTATTTTATTTAGAGTAAATATTTTATTAATATAACAATATTATACTATAATATAAAATTACTATATATTTAGTTATTTAATTTTTAATATAAAAATTACTTTATTAATATCATAATAATTTTTATTATTATATTAATATTTTATTATGTTAATATTGTAATAAAGTATTTAATTATTTTATATTTTTAATCTTTAATTTTTTATTGTTTTTAATATTGTTTTAATATTTAATATTTTACTATTTTAATTTACTATTTTTATTTAATATTTTATTTAATATTTTTTTATTTTATTAATACTTATTCCATTTTTATTATTTTATTTAGAGTAAATATTTTATTAATATAACAATATTATACTATAATATAAAATTACTATATATTTAGTTATTTATTTTTAATATAAAAATTACTTTATTAATATCATAATAATTTTTATTATTATATTAATATTTTATTATGTTAATATTGTAATAAAGTATTTAATTATTTTATATTTTTAATCTTTAATTTTTTATTGTTTTTAATATTGTTTTAATATTTAATATTTTACTATTTTAATTTACTATTTTTATTTAATATTTTATTTAATATTTTATTATTTTATTAATACTTATTCCATTTTTTATTATTTTATTTAGAGTAAATATTTTATTAATATAACAATATTATACTATAATATAAAATTACTATATA
Source organism: Agave tequilana (assembly GCA_038442645.1). Taxonomy (NCBI): domain Eukaryota; kingdom Viridiplantae; phylum Streptophyta; class Magnoliopsida; order Asparagales; family Asparagaceae; genus Agave; species Agave tequilana. The sequence goes on along the minus strand of JAVJIF010008041.1, from coordinate 91,521 downwards.
TTTAGTTATTTAATTTTTAATATAAAAATTACTTTATTAATATCATAATAATTTTTATTATTATATTAATATTTTATTATGTTAATATTGTAATAATAATTCAGTATAATAATACTTTAATGATAATTTATTATTAAATTATAATTATATTTTACTTTGTTATTTTTATATTTCTATAATATTACAATAATATTATAATAAAATTTATACTATAATAATTTTCAAGTATTTTTAATATTATTACTATATTTTTACTATATTTTATTTCTTTTAACATTTTTTAATATTTATATTTTATTAGTATTCTTAAAATTTTATTAATGTTCTTTAGATTTTCTTAAGATTTTATATCATTTATTTAATTAATATTTTATTAATATTATTATTATAAATAAAATATTAAGATTATTAATTTTTTTATCTCAAATTTATTAATACAATTTAATTTGCAATATTAGATTTAATTTAATAATATTTATATTATTTAAATCACTGCTACAGTTAATTTTGTGGTCAACTTTTCCACTTTCACTTTTACATTACCAACCAAACACCGTAAAACACAAAATACTTTACCATTTACACTTTCACTTTACCAACCAAACACCGTAAAACACAATATACTTTTCCATTTACACATCACTTTATCAACCAAACACCGTAAAACACAATATATTTTCACTGCTACAGTTCACTTTTTCCATTCTCATTTTACAACTTACGACTTGCGACGTTTTGCAACGAACCAAACAGGCCCTTAATTGCCGCCACTCAACCAAAATAAGCATGTCATATCTTATCCATTTGTAACACCTAATTCCAAGCACGCGCGCCCTCACTTCAACAAGCACGTTCCCATCGTATGTTGACATAATAAATAAGAGAAAATAATAATAATCCCACATCGACTAAAAGTCAGTTTCATTTCCATTCTTAACCACCCGCGGGACTAAGTACGCTGCAGACGTCTGACCAGCAAGAAGTGCTTTTTTTTTTGTCCCCCTCCAAAACAATATAAAAAAAAGAAAAAAGAGAAAATAGTATTCCATCCTCTTGAATCTCTTTCTATATATATATAAGAATCAGCAGCGTGCAGGGACCTCTGCTCTCTGATCTCTATCGCTGCTGTGTCTCATCTGCAAAGGTTAGAGCTCTTTTGAAACCCTCCATTGTTCCCATTTTGATGGCCTGTCAGTAAAATTTGTGTCTTATTGATCTTCTTTTTACCCATTTCATTATCACATATTTAATTGGGTTTGATGATGTGAGTTGTTTAGTTTGCTTCATTTGTGTAGTTGCAACTAGAAATGAATCTGAATCATGTGAAAATTTAACAGGAATTCGCCATGCATGTTGTGCTGTGAATCCTTGTTTGCATGTAGTACTGTTACCTGTTTGTTGGATTGACAAGTAGATTTTGTTCTGAGCTTGTTAATTTCTATAGGCTCTGTCAGTGCTTTATGTGTTTCAGTTTATTGGACCAACAGAATTTGGGTTTGCTAGGATTTAGGGCCCCATTTGGAAATTGGTTCAAGGTGAGTACCCAGAATTTTACACTGTACTAATTTATGCCCCTTGTACCCAAATTTCTAAGATACCCAAAAAAGAGGGCCACAAGTAGTATTACTAGTAATCTTAATCCAGTTCCCAAACGAGACCAAAGTATTAAACGAGGCTGCAATGGCAAGTGTTTGATCTTGCTTTGAATTATTTGGTGGATCATATATTAATGTCAAAGAAGTTTTAGAGGTCGCTGTTGCTCTCTGTTTCATTTTCTAACTCAGCCCCGAGAGCGATCATACTCTTCTATGACTTGAGGCAATTTGCATTGTTTCTTTTACATTTGATATTTTACAAAGCCTATCAAATTTTACTCCTAAAGCCTGTCAAGACTCCGAACAGTGGCTCCAAAATTTGTATCTTGTCATGCATTATCAAGAGACACTCTTATTTTTGAAGTTATAGCAAGTATCTAATATCCTGGCTTTAAAATTTTAAATTTATTGAACTTATTGTATCATTCTTATTTATTCCATTTTTCTAATGTGTACAGCCCAAGAAGGATTTTTTGTCAAGATGTTACAGAAGGGAGATTGCAACGGGGAGAAACATTCTTTACTCAATCATTCAGTTACGGTGGCGCATATTCCTCTGGTTATGATGCCTGAAATTTAGTTATATGTAGAATTATGCATAGATATTCTTCCTTAAACTATGGTTGGCTTAAAAAATTCTTCTTTTTGCCTGACATGTTCACTACCAACAACCTTCACATCCTATTTTCAACCTGCATAGAAGCAATTTGGGAGTACTACAATATACCCTATAATATCTAACATAAGCAAATAGATTAAACCGAATGATAGAATTACCAAAGTTGCTAAAAACTTAGCTCATTTAGTGATTGGTATAATGATAATATAAATAGCCAAACTATATTGGTGATCAGTAGCTTATAAAAAAAATTAAGAATGATGGTAAAGAATTCATTGAGATGCTCTAGGCGTGGCAATAAATACCAAATGGGTCCCTATATTTCCAGGAACTTGTCTTTACATTAAGGGGTCTGAGAGAGGGAAGACCTCATGCGGATGATTTGGGGTGAGAAAACCATTACCGCTGTCCCATAATTCTTTGTATAATAGTAAATGATTCATTCAAAGCTTCTCTCACTGGCAAGAGTTTCTCAGTAAAGCATATGTTATTCTTAAGTACTAAAATTACAAACAAGAAAGTAATAGGCATCAAATAATGTGGAGAAGAATATAAGCACTGCAAAACAGCTTGGAATTATCAGTTATACTTATCCACATGCATCGATTTGTTGACGGTGAGAGAAATACATAACCCCTTGACTCCGTAAACATGAATCATTTTTAGAATGTAGTAGGATATGCATAAACAATATTGTCCATTCAACCAACTAAGAGGTGCTCAAACTGGTAGAGCGGACAATTTAAGGAGACATGTGGTAGGGATAGTGTTACACAGTTTCACACCCTTGAAAAGGGACATTAAAGCATCCACCTTATTCGAGAGATTCAAGGATTTTAATAGCATCTTAGGTTCAAGAGTTTCCCATCAATTTGATCAAAAATGGGAAACAAGAAAAGATGTGTGGTAACTAAACCTGACTGACTGAGAGACCTACTGCTTTGGGTGGTTGGTCGAAGGGGATGTTGAACAAGAATAGGATACAATAGACTTAAGCCTGAAATAATAACCTTAAATAAATAAGATCAATAGCAGGAAAAAAGTTACATATATATAGGCACAGAGATACACCTGCTCACTATCATCTTACATAGAGATGAAGCAGTTATGTACCACTGGTGGAAAAACAGGCAAGAGGAAGGCTGAAACTATTGGGATCTTGAGTATCAAGTTTCTCGTCTCATTTTCACTGATGATCTATATCAGTATCTACTACCAAATAACTGATCTGCCTTGTACATGAAGATTTTCCCTTAGCTGAGTATTGTTCTACAGAAGTCTGTGAGTACCTTTAAGAGTCTATACATACAATATCAACAACACCAATCCTTTAATCCAAATATTTGGGTTTGTCTAAATTCTGTTAGGGCTCATTTTGATAAGTTTTATGCTAGCTGTCTGCGACATAATGCAACTCTCCTCCTCCTTTATCGTAGCTTGGGACAATCAGGGCATTGATAAGACATTAAGCACAGGGAGTTGCCTATACATACAACAATAGAAATTACTTACCCTTCGAAAAGAGAGGAAAGAAATGGACATCATCTTTTTACAAATGTTTCTATTGTTGAAATAGGCGATAAATAATAGGGAGTAAATGAGAGGGGACAGAAGGAATAACCTAGAGGCCATTGCCAGATCTGTATCATCTTCTCATTATTCAAATTTGTATTGAAGCACATTGTATGTCAACTAGTCATATGACTCTTATAAAAAGGAACTAGTCCATTGGGCATCTTTATTATGTAGAATCGTTGGTAATGCTCACAGAATCTGGAAGACTCTGCTATAACCAGTGACTAAGACCCAAGTACTTGAAATCATCTTCTAAAACTACAAATAAATAAGGACTTTCTAAAAATGAAATTCTCAAACCCTGTCAGATGAATTTATGCCACATTGTCGTTAATAGATGATAAAATGCCATCCCTATGTTCTTTTTTATTCAATAATGAGTTTGTCAGTATTTCTTTTTGAGAACTAGGCGCACTCCATCCAGGAAGTGAATAGTCTCTTTAGATAGCATTGCCCTTGAATTATATACTTATCTGTTAATTGTGATTATATGTCAACAGACATCATATATAAGAGAAATATTCTTACTTAAAATAGTCAAAAAAGTTCATTGAAGACATACCATGGCAAAACATAATACAAATTAAGTTTGTGAAGATGGATATTGAACAAATGGCTTGTCACTGTAATTGTGACATCATATAAGCACTTTTGAGTTGCCCTCGTCAGATTCACGAATATCTTGTTAATAATGAGCTTATTCTCGTGATCCTGTGTTTTTTCAGTTTTGAAATAATCTTCTAAAATCCAGAAAAACTAATTTATCTTGATATGTATCTTCTAGGTCAAGGTGGATCCTGGGCGACCTGCCACATTAACTTGGCAAAGGAAATTAGATGATGAGGAAAATAGTTTCTCTGAGTTCTCCCTAACTATGCTAGAGAAGTTTGTAATGGTAAGAGTTTAACTCAATATATTGTTTTGTTAGATTTGTCTCACAGTATTAATATCTACGTAAACTGGAGCTAATCTAAAACTTTGTTAAAGTAACTTGACTGAATATTTATCTGGAATTACACCTGATGAGTACTCCTTTTGGGTTTTAAAATGTAATGCATTAAACTGATTAGTGAAATTGTTCGTCTTTATGTTAAATCACATCAAAATATTTTTGCCTTTCTAATGGAACACTCACCAATTGAATTTTCACGTGATTTCTATGTTTCACGCAACCTTACGTCTATATTTGAATTATCATCTCTTTCATGGACATTTACCTTGATGCATCTATCTTCCAACTTACTGGTATGCCTTAAAAAATCTTTTCCTAAGTCATAGTTTAGATAACTTCTACTGCTAGTTTCAAGGGACTTTTAGTGCATTCATGCTATGAAGCAAGGACATGGATATGGGATATGGGTACGATACTATATGGACACGGGGATACGACTAACTTTTAAAAACTAGAATTCAGGTATATGTCATGGACACGGTAAATGTTCTATGTATATATTTGTATATGTCCATATACATAGATACACATGTAATACACAATGCACAAATATAGACACGGATACGGGATATGGGTATGACACGATACGGACACGAGGATACGGCTAACTTTTAAAAACTAGGACTCAGGTATTGTATGGACGCGGTAAATGTTTTATGTATCCATATACATAGATATACATGTAATACACAATACACAAATATATACATGGATAAAAGTATGCTATGGTTTATGTATAAATATACAATAATGATCAAATATACTTGATTTTGTCCCTTAATGTTCATTATCTGTGGCATAAATTTTTAAGGGTACAATTATTGAAAGAAAACAATGTCTTAAATTTTTTTAGAATATTTTCAAGTCCTACAAAACAATAACTATATGAATGATCCTTATTGAAAACATGACATGTTATATAAATGCAATGCATCTACAAGTAATAAGATCATAAAATCTTCATTCAAAATAAGATTCTAAATTTTAATTTTCTAGTGGTTGTCATGTCAAAGGATATGTCTCCTATATGTCTAGGAAACATTAGAGGAGTATTAGGCACGTATCGGTTAAGTATCAGAGTTCTAAGTATCATAAAAGTATCCGACACGGATGCATCTTTTTCGACGAGGTATCTGTGCCATATATATTTCATGGTACCTTTTCATTCTCTGGATTAGTCTTTAATTGGAGGGAGCATCAATTAAATTAGTTTTACTTTGAATCTGGTCTAGGTTCAAAACTTATAATGACACAGGTTCTCAGGAAAGTGCATCTGAGATGATTGATAAGTATTATAGTACTTACATCCTAGATGGTAATTAGTTCCTTATAGCTATTGTAAGCTAAAACTTATAATAGCTACAAGTGGCAGGTTAGCTTAGATTCAGTTTTTAAGATGTATGGGTATCCATCCATAAACACATGGAAAGAACTTTGGAGTCACTGGCGAATAAAATTATGAGGGATTTCACGAAGAGTTTGATGCACTTGTAAAAGGAAAGTGAAAAGGAGAAGATCCTGCATTAACCCTGGAGCTAGCACCCACCCGGGGGAAGATGGAAGAAGAAAAGATTCGTTCTTTGCATCTAGCAAAGTTCCTGTCAAGTTTCTTCCCCTTTTACTAGCCTTATTTGTATGAAATATTGAAATATTAATTGCACAATTTTTCCTGTCAGCTTCTCTACCCCGTTATTGGCCTTGTTTTAAATTACAATATGGAATACGAATTGTTGATCTTCTAGTAAACATTGTTTAACATAAGAATTGAATAAGTAAAATAATCAAATAAGCTGGTTCAAAGGGCATAATTTTGTGTCGTTCATAGAATCATAGTTAGGGTTGCAAAGAGGGCTAGATTCAATTGAATCAAACATAATTTACCTCAAATTTCAAGTTAGGGTAGAAGGCACAAACCGACACGATCCAGAATGATTTATCCACTATAAGAAATGTTCAAAATGTCTCCCATCTTGTCAGGACATGAAGGAAAAAATATAAGCTCTTAGAAGGACCACCAGAATGTGAATATACTGCATAGTTAGGAATCTCGACTAGAGAAATGATAGCTTCAACATGAATACGCGATGGAGACTCAGGAGAAGTAGTATTCCAAAATATCCTATGGAGCTCACTTCAATTTTTTTGTAAAAACTTAAAATATGGCTGGAAATGGATAAAAAGCAGGATAGATGTGTGGCCCGTCAACTGGGCAGAGTGGCCAATTGATTGGATAACTTGCTATATCTGGTCGTGTTTTTCTACTGTCTAGTCATCATGTAGTCACTATAAATTTAGTAAATCGAGCCACAAGCTTGCAATCAAGGAGGTCATTGGGGTTTCTTTGATGGCTATAATTAAGGCCTAATTTAAGGTTTAAGGTCTAACAGTTGTGGACTAATCTAGAGGGTATAGACATGTGTATTCTCATCTAGATTTCTTGGAAAGATCCTAGGAGATATATATGGAAGTGTAATCTTGCTCCCATTTATTGGCGAGAGAGGAGGAGGATAAAGAGGAGTCTTCGACAAGGTTGAGGAACTTCTCACAAGACAGAGTGTGGATATATTTAAGGGTTTCTTCTCTAGAGATCAGGGGTTGAAGATATTAATGTTAGGGCTTATGTCAATAATCTATAAAAAAACTTAATACTCTCTTGTATTTCTTTATTACATTGTGGAATCTCTCTCTTTGGTTTAGCCCAACCACATAAATCTGGTGTTCCCTGTTTTTGTGTGTTGTGCATGTTTATTGTGTGCTTGATCACAAGGCCATCCACAAGGATTTCGCTTTGTTGAGGTCATGACTTGAATTCAGTCCAAAGCATCTATGTTTTGAAGGACAAGGTTTAAAGTGGTAAGAGGCAAAGAAAAAAATAGTCCCACATGGGAACTGGAAAGAGCTGGGTAGATTCTTAAATAAGAATAGGCTCAAGACTCCAGTTGGCTTTTTTTTTCCTTTGGGTGTCATATTTATTAGCCTAATATCCAGCAAACTTAATGGATCTTTGACACTACAAATGATATCAGACCCCATGGTGAAGAATCTTGGTGTAAGTTCAAGCATAGAATGGGTATTATAGTGCACTAGCCTTCTGGAACGTGCAATGCATGTAAGCATAAAAACAAAAAATTACAAATTTTGTGAGGTGGAGGCTTATAAGGATAAAACAATAATATTTATAGCACACTATAAATTAAATTTAGCATTAAAATTGAGTTATATGTTAAATAATAAAAAAATACAGAGACAATATCACAGTGTACATTTTTAGACATTTCATATCCCTTTACCATAAAATTTTCCTGAGAAGATTTTTTTCATAAAGGTAGTGATTTACGCGAGATTAGGCTCTGTCAATGCTTTTATTTTTTTTTTATTCTTTTCCTTTTTCTTTGGAGATTACAAATGATGGTTTGATGCAGATGTAGTTAAACATTTTGTGCATGTTCAATCTCCATCCCCATACTGAATCATGTTTTAGCCACAAAATTGCTCTTAGTTTTGAAACGGTAGTAAAGACATGAAGAATTTAATCAACTTATTTATATGTGTATATAGTGTGAATTTATGTTTATTGGTAGCATGTGTGTAAATGAAGTAAATCAAATATCTCTAAAAAATTCTGAAATATTTAAATGCTAAGAATAAATATGCTATTAATATTTGTTTTAAATATGGTGGTGTTTATGCAAGACGGGATATATGTGAAAATTAGTATTCTAGAGGGTTGATTTAGATGTTTATGTATGAAAATTAATATTTGAGTATAAATGAAGTTTTCTAATTTCCAATACATCAAAATTAGATGGATATATTTAAGCCTAATTTTTTCACCTCCATAAAAGAAAATATTTAAGTCCAATTTAAATGGACATATATAAAAAATTTAGTTTTGGCTGGTTTAAATATAAAAAATGATATGATTACGATTATGAATACAAAATTTTATTGATGTGCAAATAGGTGTCTAAATTTAACTTGAGGGACTACAGTTAAATTAAGAGAATATTACATAAACTCAATCTTGTGCATCCACACTGAATATTTTAAATTTCATTCTTTTTTGAGTTCAGTTGAATCCAAAAGATTATATTCAATAGTTATTAAGATTTTTTTTGCCCTTCAAAGAAGGTAGAACTTGAACCTTTGACTCCCCGTAACCCTCCCCTACCCTTGAACCAGTGAGTCAGGAATAGTTAATAAGATTCTTTAAATATAAAATTATATTTAAATTTAAATCATACTATTTCTATTAACTCTATCTGAAAGGATTTTTCTTGTAAATATAACATTAAATATTTAAATGTTTAGAAAACTCATGATAGGATGGGCCCCACAACTAAGAGGCCCACTCTAAAATGCTTCTTCATGAGATATCTTGCTACTTGAAAACTTCGTGAACATAATGTTGCGAACCCACACGGACGTAAGATATGATCCATGGGTGCTAGTGTGGGGCCCACACTCACAAAAATGAAAAAAATAGAAAAAAGTGCATTCAGTCGGCCACGCACTTGAGGCTAGCTGGCTGCAACCTTCTCGGGTTATATATGTAGAGAAGTGAGGATGTAACCCATGTTATGGTAGGTCCTTGCTACCAGCAAGTTGCTGCAACATGGAGTCATATGCTCTGGTCAAGCAGTAAGCATCTCTATGCCTTGTGGGTGCTACACTGAAGTTAACTGAGACACAATTTATATAAATAGTAATGGTTGTGAAAGGTTTAGGTCGGGCTACAAGATAAGCTATGTGACATATTACTCAAGGTGGAACTATGATAGTTGGTCTCTAAAGTTCAGACTCTCTAGTTAGATTCTTACTGAATACAAGCCAAGGTGGAGATCAATGAGGTTACGTCTCGATCCAGTCTAAAGCATCCATGTAGAAAAGACAAGTTTTAAAGGGGTAAGAAGGTAAAGGAAAAAATATGTAGTCCCACATCAGTAGAGGAAGGAGATGGTGATAGTTAAATAAGATTAGACCTTAGACTCCAATAGGGGTAGCCCGTGAGGCCTAGATCACTGGTAAAAGGGTGGCATGGGTTGTGGGAAGGCCTAGATTTAAGTTCTGGCAATGGGCTTATGCTTAAAAAAAGATTCCAATAGGGGTTTTCCCTTTTCATTCATATTGACCCTCATGATTATTAGTCTAATATCGATCAAAATTCAAGGGCCTTCGACACTGCGATGTTGCTCCCAATACCAAACATTTGGTGGATTAGAGGATCGAGCTCATAAGATAAAGCCAACATCAAGCTGATAAAAGTGAATCGTGCGAATAAGAAGATATAGGGTTCAAGAGGGTATCAAGTGAAAAAAATTAAAATTATAGTGATGGTAGGTTGTGATGAACTGTGAACATTGTGAAGACAACGGAAGATTAAGGTTGTGGTGATAGCAAGTCGTAGAATGGTAGGGTCATCAGGCCTTTAGTGGGTCTTTTAGAGGCTAATATTATCACGAAGATGTTGAATATGACCCAAGATGAGATCATCAAGAGTGGTGGACCTAGCAAACATCAAAGAATGGTGGGGATGTTGATTCAAACGTAAAACCATAGAGGTGTATCGGCACGAAATCTGGTAAGATCATGGTGATTATTGCAGGTAGTCTTGTCGTTGAAGCATATTACTGGTATTTCCATGTGTAAGAGATAAAGTTGAAATTTATGAAGCTTAAGCTATTTTGCATAGACGTTTTTGTTTTTGCACTACTTGGATGCATAAGCTTTATGACAAAATCTTCTTTGGAAGTCCATAATATGTAATATAGTGTTTCCTTTGATTATAGCCGCTAATTGTTGCAACCTTGTTGCTTTGACTTAGATAACTGCCTCAACGCAGTTCTTCTCTTTTATGCACATTAAAGGCATGTACCAATTATACGCCATTGTTAAATATCATTAACAAACACAACATCATCTTGTGTCTTCAAACAACCATCCTCCCTCGCTTCTATCCTTTTTCCATCTCCTCTTAGCCTACACACTAGGCATCTATAGTTGATGTTGGGTATCTTGTTCACTTCTCATGCTCTCTTTACAGGTACCCTCCTTCACTATTGAAGTCTTGGGTACCTTGCTCACTTCTCATGCTCTCTTTACATCTATCCTCCTTCATTATTAAAGTCTTGGGCTTTAAACAAAAGTAACCCTCTGGTAACCACAAGACTTCTCGTTTTCTTTCTTGTTTGTGTTGCATCTCTTCATTCTTCATTTCTTTTTTCTTCTTCTTCTCCAGTTTTATTAGTGTTTTGTTAGTGACTTGATATTTTAGAGAAGGGATGGTTTTGGACTAGGCATTTTAATGGTATTGTTCAATCATTTGATTAACTTCACAAATATATTTACATTGTGTTAAAACTAGTATCAGAAATTAGGAGATAAAGAGATGAGTTCTAGGACTCATATTGTGATCTATATATAATAATCAGTACATAGTACATCTATTCTCAAAGGTGATGTGAGACTAAAATACATAGTCAATACATAGAGTGTCTCTCAACACTCTCCATCAAGCTGGAGCATATACATAATACATGCCCGGCTTGTTACAAGTAAAATTTATTCTTATTTTACCAAGTGATTTGGTAAGAAGACCTCTAACTGACGTCCTGATGATACATGCTTCACACAATGATCTTTTTCTCAAGCTCCTGCTCAGAAACACGGGCATTCAAATTATCAACATAAACATGAGATATTGACAGCAAGAATCCTTGTGAAGTTCGTAGATGCGAAGCTCTGGCTTTCATAGTATCAATGCCTCGAGAATCGCGCGAATCAGACTCCGAACGGATGAGATATGACCCGAAAATCAAATCCTCGCTTAATTGGTCTGTACTATAGCAGGTCAGCTCAATCGGCTCGGGTCGGTGCCGGGTCGTGCCGGGTCGGCTCGGGTAGGTGCCACGTCGGCTCGGGTAGGCTGAAATAAATACAGGTCGGGTTGGCTGCTAGCGGGTCAGATTTAGTATAAACCTGAATCAATCAAAAGTGCTACAGTGACGGCGGTGGGTTGCTGATGCTGTCGAGGGCACATTGGTGGCGGCGGTGACTGCAGATCATCGGCGAGGAGCTCCAGCGTACATCATCGACTCAAATCAGCGCCAGCCTGCAGAGGACGAGGCAAAGATGAAGATTGAGAATACGAGGAAGATGGAAACATTGACGGAGACAAAGACCAGTGATGAAGTCGAAGATGGCAACAATAATGGGTGGTGGTTGCAAAATAGAGTGACGGCGATGAGGAGAGGGACGACAATGACGATAAGGATGAAAATGATGTGACAAAGACATCATGATGAAGACGACCTAGTGAGGACGAGATTGAGAAGAGGACGTCGACAATGAAGCGATGAGGGATAGTGAGGGCGTGACGATAACGACATGGCGGGGCAATTGCAGTGGCGAGGCGATGACGACGGCGATGGGTTTAGGGTTAAGGTTTAGGGGGAGATTTGGGACAAAGATGAATAGTAAAATTTAAACAATAATTTTTTGGAATTGGGATTAGAATTTTGGAATATTTGAGTGGCTCTGATACCATGTTAAAGTCTCTGTCACTACATTAAAATTCTTAAGTTGATGTAAAGATTGAGATATTTATATTTTAACATGCAGGTCGAGCGCCCCTTTAATGGGCTGAAACTTGGGCTTTTTTTGCGCTAACGTTATTTTTTGTTTTAAATTTGCTTTTTAAATGCATTGCTTGGTGAGATTTGAATCTAGATTGCTCTGATACTATGTTAAAACTAGTATTAGATATTGTAAGAGAAAGAGATGAGTTCTAGAATTCATTCTCTGATCTATATATAATAATTAGTATAGAGTACATCTACTCTCATAGGTGATGTGGGACTAAATCAATACATAGCCAATACATATAGTCTCTCTTAACACATTGTAAATATACATATGCATGCTACATATGCGTGCGTGCACGCACACGCAACACAATTTTATTGTTGAATGAGTTGTTTATAAGTATGATAAGTAGTTTCATCAGTGTTTCGTTAGTGACTTAATATTTCAGAGAAGGGATGGTTTTCCTAGTAGGAATTTTAAATATTATTGTTCAATCATTTGGTTAACTTCACAAATGTATTTAAATGTAAATATGCGCGCATGTACACACACAACACACACACAGAGGACATGAGGTGACAACTTATGAAACTAACATGAGGAGGTGCTTAATAGTTACCTAAAGGGGTGATGATTCGCAATTCATTATGATCTTATATACTAAACATAAATATGCAATGTATCATATGGTTTCAAGATCTCAAGTCCATCCATTAAGTGCTCTCATTTTTTCTATCACTAGAAAACAATCATTTTACATTAATTTCATAATGTTTTAGGGGATGAAGGTCATGATGAACTATCATCCATAAAACACCCCCAGTAGATGACTCTAAGCTACCCCTCAATGTAAGTTTCCTATAATGACACATAATGTCCCATTTTCAATATGACCTTGTGATTAGAGAAGTTTTAAAAATTTTCCACATATTTCCTAGACAACACAAATTTTAAATGGAGAAAAAGGGATTTTTTTAGATATTGGTCCTTAATTTTCATATTTTGATACTAGTCTCTCAAATCTTTTGAATTACTATTCAGTCGCTCAAATTGTATAAGTTAAACTAAGTTAGTCCTATCAAATTTCTCATTCAAATGACTAACCATGGTATGGTTTGGGCTAAATTAGTTAACTACCCGTAGTCAACCCTTTATTAACAAATTGAATTGATCAAGTGACTCTCTACCCACTCCCTATTTAGTTTGTCTTTAGGATTTTCTCTACTTTGAAGAAAGGAATGGGGTGTGAGTTTTGCAGGTTTTACCAAGATGAAAAGGATTGGGCTAGGTGATTTGGAAAAAGAAAATATAGTCATTGGGTTTTTTCCGTTAGAGAAGATGTTTCTAGATAGGGGAATGGTTTTGGTTGGTCTCTATCTAGGATTGGTTGTGTTTGGTTGAGTTGGCTTTAACTTAGGTCAAATAGAAGTGGGATTGATGGGGGACGAATAAAAAAAAGAGGGATAATTGGGAACGAACAGTAGGAAACAGCTTAAGATTTGTCACTGAAGAAAAGGGTTGAGAATATCTCTCTAGAGTATCTCACTCAAAAACACACTGGCTACAAATGCATCAATAACAATTTTCATTATCAATCATCTCCTCAATAACAAAACAGTTTTGACCTTAATAGGCTTATAATAATATAAGCACTCCTACCACAATAAATATGGGATTAAGATAAGATAAACCAACTAACTACAATAATCACATAAAATAAAATAAAATAACCCAACTAAGTAAAACAAATTAAGATAAAATGATCCAACCAACTAAAACAATAAGATAAAATGATCCAACCAATTAAAACAAATTAAGATAAAATAATCCAACCAAGTAAAACAAACTAATCCACTAGATATCCTCATTATTCTCTCAGAGTTAGGAAAATTTGATCTTGTCGAGTTAGATCTCCTCGGCTCTCCATCGAGACATGGTAATAGTCGTGAGCCCAGCAGATGTGCATCAAGACTGAATGAAGACGATAGACTTTGATGAAGAAGAGGGGTCAGAGATCGACGGAGGAGGAGCTTGCATCGTCGAGAGGCAGTGGAGGAGCCTTCATCGTCGGGAGGCAAATGAGAGGAAGGGGAGGAGTTGCCGGTGTTGAGGAGCTGGTAGCGGCGGCGTGGATTAGATGTTGTTGAAGGAAAGGATGAAGAGAACAATGACCTGTCAGAATTTCAAAGGATTTTTGAAGGGAATTTTGGGATTTTTTTTTTTTTTTTTTTTGGGGGCAAGATCTAGGGTTGACAAGGGGAACTAGAGTTTTGTGAAAATTTGATGGAGGCTAGGGTTTTGTAGAATGCCAAGAGGGTATGCTCAAGTAAACAATTATGGGAGGGATTTTCACATTAAAATTTGATGGAGGATATGTGTTGTAGTGTTAACTGGGTTGCTTTATTAACATGCCTTAATTATTTAGAGCAATCTCACTGTGATAAAACATATTAAGTGTGTATACTTTTGTGGTCACAACCTCTCTCCACTCCATCTGCACCTTCCACATGAAAAGCTTGAATGAAAAGCTTCATTGTATATATCTTTGCATATCATATAAGTGTTGATCTTTGTAAATCACAGACATTTAATATGCTTACTTTTCAGTTCTGACCAGGAGACATCTGTGCAATCATATAGCTCATGTGAAAATCCCTCCACATAATCGGGAGAAACTAGATTAAAGTACGCTCCCCAAGCTTCAACCTTATGTACTTATTCAGAAAGGACCCTTTGAAAAATCTATACTGTAATAGGAACGATAAAGGGATTTGCTTCTTAATTTTAATGTGAATATGCATGAGATGCAAATAAATATGTAAGATTCTTCAATATTAAGTTTTTGTTAATACTAAACGCCTAGAGCATATGTAGTCATAGTGTTTAAGTTCATAAAGAATAGATACCCAATAATTATTGCCATGTGTCATGCTTAGAAAATAGTCAGATGAACATATGAAGCAATCCTAGGTTACTGTATGATGGTTCAAGTCATCTAACTTAACCCTGTTTCTATTGCAGGCTCCCTTTATCTTTAACTTGTATCATTACTTTGTCAAAGAAACTGCAAAAGGAAGGGTGAGCTTTTCACGTATCTGCAATGGATTGCTTAATATTTTATGTTGGGTTAAGCATTATGAGAAAATAACACCATTCTCAGTTGGATATCCTAATGTTGTTGTCTTTTCCAGGCTGCAATGTATAATCCTTTCAAGAAGTGCTTGGCTGTATCTTCTCATGGGATTCCACTAGGTGGAATCGGGTATGCCTTTATGCTATCACAATAGATAATGATAGATAATTTATATCCCTCAAATTCTATTTCATTTTATAAGAACAATGTACAACATGGACACGCGCGCCGCGCGCGCAGTAAGGTTTTTACCATATTGACTCCCAAAATCTTTTACATAACAATCAAAGGTTTAATACTGCTTTTCAATTAATATGATATTTCTTTAGCTAAAGTTGAGTCCCTTATACCTTTAGAAAGTAATGAATAGTGTTGATATGGACAAAAAAATAAAATTTCTTTTCACCTTTGGCCATGGATTCACCTGTAATAAACTCCCATAAAAACTATTCTGTATATCATATTTTTTGGATTCTTCTTCTTTTTGTCCCTAGAGCTGAAATTTCACAGCTAGACCTAACCCCTAAATTCATGCTATCCTTTAGTTCCTTGGGTTACTGGACAATGTGTTGTGTTTTTATACTAATTCCTAATGGACAATTTGTTTGCATGCAGCAAAGTTACATCAGATCTATCTGTGTGGACTAATATTTTGCAGTATTGATTGTGTGTTTGTTGAGCAGCAGCTGGTTTTTTATTGTATGGTAGGGAAAATTTTTTATTTAATATATTAGGACTGCTTGGAAGCAATAACTTGAACCCTAGTTGAGATCACCTGATTTAAAAAAGTATAAATTTAAACATTTTAGAATCATTACAGATTCTATCCCTTATCTTTCCTCACGGTTATAAATGGTAACTTTCAGTGCAGGAAGTATAGGAAGAAGCTACAGAGGTTATTTTCAACACTGGCAACTGTTCCCTGAAATATGTGAAGAAAGCCCTGTCTTAGCAAATCAGTTTTCTGTAAGTTCAATTCTTTTAAAGAACCGAAGCATTATATAAGTAAAAAGTAACATAACTGAGAATAATCCTTTTATCTTATGTGCGTACACCTTAGAATTCTAGATCTGTTGAATTAGTTATGTAGTTGAGTGAAAGACAGGTTCCAGAAAGCTGCCGTTTCAGTAAGATTAGACCACTGTCAAACATTGCCGTTATTCTGTGAATATGAATCTTTAAGATTTTGACATATTCTTTGAGCTACCTGCACTTTTGCATTTATTTTTTATTGGTATCCTGCTGTCAATGATTGTCGTACAATAAGGTCCTATGTACTTCTTGTAGGATTGTCATATGAAGGAGAATCTTAAGATGATGGTAGACCTTATAAACTATTCACCCTACCGTTTGTCATGATTATTATGAGTTGAAGAGCAAATCACCTTAGTTAGATTGTTGCAACATATGATTCTAATCATTTATGTAATAACTGCAATTAGCTTTGAATTTGAAAGCCCAAAATAAATATGCAAGAAATTAGGCATTCTAAACATTGTAAACAATGTAGCACAAATTTTGTTAGCAACTTGACATTAAGTTCGTAGTAGTATGTGGGTTCAAATCCTAATACAGATTTATCTGCAACGCCAATCTTTGATGACTGTAAACTTTGACATATTTCATTACATTTTTTTTGGTTTGTATGACTAAATGTCCTCCTTTTTGTAGGTTTTTATTTCACGCCCTAGTGGTAAAAAGTATTCTACTGTTTTGTCCCCAAGGAGCCCGGATATTCCCAAGTAAGCATCTTTATTTGTGTTGAGGTGTCTTCGATGCTGGTCTATATGTAAAACAGATGAGTGAGGGAAATCTAAGCAAGCATTTTTCACTGCCATGGTATAAAATTGATTGCTTATGCTAGTAATTCTCACTAGGATCTTGTACTGTGCAGAGGAAGTACCCGTCCTGGAATTGAATCGTGGGACTGGAACCTAAATGGAAAGAATTCGTCCTATCATGCTTTGTATCCGAGATCATGGACTGTGTATGATGGTAATCGTTAAGAACATAACATGAAATTTGAAAATATCAACTATTCAGAAACTTTTAGCATATTGATGTATTCCTTGTCTTTGTTGTTACCTTAGGTGAACCTGACCCTGAAATCAAAATAACATGCCGCCAGATTTCACCTTTTATTCCCACAATTATCAGCAGAGCAGCCTCCCAGTTTCAGTATTTACGTTCACAGTATGCACAGCACCTCTTATGTGTTTTGTTAAAATCCAGATTCATATAAGTGGTTTTATTTTCTAAATCTTCTTGATGAGTTTTCCAGTTAGTCAATTCCGGTAAAACTCCTGCAGAAGTAACCCTCCTTTTTACATGGGCTGTAAGTAGAATTTCTGCATTAACTTTTTCTGCTTTCATTTTCTTCTTCTGATCTTCAGTCATCAGAATTATTTTGTCTAATTTGGTAGGTAGTTTACAAATTCCCTCCCTACTACTACAATGCTCAAATAGATAGTGCTAACTTTCATGGGTTCAAAAATCTCTGCAGAATTCTGTTGGTGGGAACTCTGGGTTTACAGGGAATCATTCCAATTCTAAAATGAGGTAAGGTTTTGATTGGTCATATTTTGCAATTGGTAATGAATTTTCATCAATTAAATCTATGAGTTTTGGGAATATATTTGTTTATCGTACAACATTTTGATGTCTGAGGTATGTTCTCACATGTTTCTTTTTATAACTCTAGAGAACAAGATGGTGTTCATGGAGTACTTCTACATCACAGGTAACAAGTTCTGAACTCGATCTTCCAAATATCTATGACAGTAATCATATGTCATATTCCATCAAAATAGTTATATGATAGTAGTGGTGTATATAGGTAGCTTTAAAAGATAACCATGTACTTGTGTATATGATTTTTTTCTTTTTTTACCTCCTGAACTGAATGTACAAATGCAGAACTGCAAATGGGCAATCTCCAGTAACATTTGCAGTAGCAGCTCAAGAGACAGCAGATGTTCATGTTTCAGAATGTCCTTACTTTTTGGTATCTGGAAATTCAAAGACATTCACAGCAAGGGACATGTGGGATGAAATTAAAAAGGTACCACGATGCATAATAAGTTTATAGTAACACATAGTCCCGCCATTACTATTAAGTATTAACAACAAAAGGTATTAACAACAAAAGGAAGGAACTCTTAAAAAATTAACAGAGAAAAAAAGGTATTAGAACCTTCTCAGTCCTGGTCATTTTCTTGCCTATCTGACATTCTGAGATGCACCATCCAAACTGCATATGGATCTGAACTGACATGCACCATCCAAACAGAATGGATCCTTCGATCACCTTGATATCAGTGAAACACCACTGGTTTCCGAGGCAGGATCATCTATCGGAGCAGCAGTTGCAGCATCAGTGACAATACCATCTCAGGCTGTTCGTACAGTCACATTTGCTCTGGCATGGGCTTGCCCAAGGATAAAGTTTCCAAGTGGCAAGACTTATCACAGGTGTGTGAGTTGGTACTATTATAGACAATGGTAACATTGGCAGGTCAAATAACTTTTCTGATTAAAATTTAATAACAGGCGGTATACCAAATTTTATGGCATTGATGGAGAAGCAGCAGCAAATCTTGTGCATGATGCTATTTTTGGTAGTCTTCTGCTAAACTCATTGTGCATTACATATTACAGTTCTTTTGAATAAACGAATACGTTTATTTACATTAGCATGCCTAACATATTTACGTATGACCTCTATTTAAACTATTAGAGGTTGGCATTATGAATACATTTTCATTAATTCCTACGTAGTCAACATTTTGAATACTACTGTCGACTAATAAAGAGAATGAAATTTAGGATCACTTGTCTGAGAGAACTAGATGATGAGACGTCCAGTGGTTACAAGTTATTCTTCGGTTTAGCATTTGAATCATTTTTGAAGCCTTGGCAGAGCTTATCATGTCTTACATAAAGTTGATCGAGTGCATGTGATCCATCATTGAAGTATGTACAATATAATATGTTACATACGCAAGTAGATTGAAAAATATATTGGGACATCACTTTCATGTTAAGCCATTCTTAGGAAGTTGTTAGAACTTAGTCTAACGGTGACCACAGCTGAGGACTAATCCTGGAAGTTCCTGGTTGATCAGAAGAACAATAAGAAGAGCATAGATTTCAGACCACAGCTGAGGAATAATCCTGGAAGTTCCTGGTTGATCAGAAGAACAATAAGAAGAGCATAGATTTCATAATGGAATAAAATCTTAATCAGGAAAGTTGTATCTCTAGATAATTTCTCTTGTTCAGCATGGTTACTATTCTCACCTTAAAATTTAAACTGTCATCAAAATAGAAATCCACCTACCTAGTGCCTGACTTTTTAAGTGTCTTTGTTGATCCAATTACATTCTCAATTTCTTGTGTAACATTTATCGGGATTCTTTTTCTTTCTTCCTTTCTTTTCTATATTTGTGTGTGCGCGCGCATTGGGCTGGGGTCTTATAATGTTAGTGGATCAAAGCTGTTAGTAGTTACTCTCAGTATAAATTTCCACAAGATATACTGGGGCTGATAAGTAATTGCTTGTAGCTGCCATTTATTTATCAACACAGTTAAAAGTCAAGATATTACCCGGTAGCCATTAAAATTAACCTTCTAACGTAGCGGTTAAAGTGCCACTTTATCCTTGTATTGTAAGCTGACTCAGAGCTTGTCCAAATAATTTCAAACTCTATCGCTTAACCTGAAGCTTCATGCACCCTCTTTTTCCTTTCTTGTCCTAGCACATAGAGATTGGGAGTCCCAAATTGAAGATTGGCAACAACCCATCCTGCAGGATACAAGACTTCCATCATGGTAAATTCCAGATCCATCCATGCTATATGAACTTTTTTGTTGAAGAAAATTTTGAACATCCTGAAGTTTTTTTTTTACAGGTACCCTGTCACTCTCTTCAATCAGCTTTACTATCTTAATGCTGGAGGAACAATTTGGACAGGTTCTCCAGGATTTCACTCTCTGTTACTTGTTCAATAATATTTTAGTGTATTAACTTAAACATAATGGTGGTTCCATCTCCAGATGGGTTGCCTCCAGTTCAAAGTTCAGCAACCTTCGGGAAAATAGGTTCTCCATTAATTTGTCCAGTCCATGTAACAGTACTGCCTCTTCTACACCCCTAGAGAATACCTCATCAAGTATCCTAAACAACATGACATCAACAATTTCAAAGATGCTCTATCCTGTTGAATCAAGTCCGGCCTTTGGTACTTCATTGCTCCAAGGAGAAGAAAATATTGGTCAGTTACTGTATGCTGAAGGGTTTGAATATCGCGTGTGGAACACATATGATGTCCATTTTTACGCGTCTTTTGCTCTAATCATGCTATTTCCCAAACTTGAGCTTAGTATTCAAAGAGACTTTGCTGCAGCAGTAATGATGAATGATCCTGAGAAAATCCAAATTATATTTGGTGGTGAGTGGGTACCAAGAAAAGTTCTTGGTGCAGTTCCTCATGATATTGGTCAAAATGATCCATGGTTTGAAGTAAATGCTTACAGCCTTCACAATACAAATAGGTGGAAAGACTTGAATCCTAAATTTGTTCTCCAAGTCTATAGAGATGTAGTAGCCACAGGTGACAAGAGTTTTGCACGAGCAGTTTGGCCTTCTGTATATATCGCAATGGCTTACATGGATCAATTTGATAAGGATAGAGATGGGATGATTGAAAATGAAGGTTTCCCTGATCAGACCTATGATGTGTGGTCGGTCAGTGGTGTGAGTGCATACACTGGTGGGCTTTGGGTGGCTGCTTTACAGGCTGCTTCGGCCATGGCACGTGAGGTTGGTGACAGAGGTTCTGAAGAATATTTCTGGAATAGATACCAGAAGGCAAAAGCTGTTTATGAGAAATTGTGGAATGGTTCTTACTTCAATTATGATAACAGTGGTGGCAGGACAAGCTCATTCATTCAGGCTGACCAGCTGGCCGGACAATGGTAATATGTTGCAGAAACTAAATATTCCACTTTACAAAAGGTGTTCCTGAATTATCATTCTCATTTTCTCGTTATGTGCTTCTTCATCTGAACTCGCTAACAGTTTTAGATTCAGAGATTTCCATCTGAAATTGCTAATAATTGTATATTAAGGAGATATCATGCTCCTACCCTATGACTTTTCTTTTAATTGATACATATGTGTTTGTTGGCATGTGTTTGTAGGCATAACCTTTCTATCAATTGATAATATGTATATAAAGAGTGTTTGCACATTTCTTGTTCTCCATCACCACACACCCAAAAAATAATTTAAAAGATATTTTTACAATCAACACTCCATAATTCCATACTAGTATTTTGGTCAAAACATGCTTAATGGTGCTGTAACATTAATATTTTTACACAATATCATATTGAACCTCCCTAGCTATAGTCACTGGTTTTGCTGGAAGTTTCTCTTTGTTCGCTTGTTTGCCCTATATCATGCTTAAGAAGTGAATGCAATTCTATTAGGATTTTTTTTCTGGACTCCTTTGTCACTCAAGATAGAATTTTGGAGGCTTTCCCCTTTTGCCACATAAGCTTAACTTCATAGCTAATCAATTACATTTTCCCACTCATTAACTCCTAGGATTTATGACAAATCCCTCACTTATTCATACATTACCCGGCCAGGAATTTGGCACCAATACTTTTGGTGTCATCAAATTACTAGCTACTCATTAATTTTCATCGGATGATATTCTCTGGCATTTGCAGTACAGATTGCACTCCATTGCCATTTTATTTGGAAACTCTTAGATGATTCTGACTTGTCGTAGGCCTGTAGTAATATCTTTCTGATATTTTCGCCTATGTTGCCCGCAGTCCTGTAGAACACCCACACTTCTTGAGCGTTCAGGTTTTATTGTCTTGAGATGTTTCAGGAATATGTGGTGCCCATGACCAAGTGAATTTCAATTTCTTGTTTATTCTGATTAGAGTTCATGTAAGTTTTAAGTCTTTGGTAGTTGCCCTAGTGGAGACTCATTTCTGCAAAACTTTTCAGGTATGCTAAAGCCTGTGGTCTTCTTCCAATTGTCGATGAGGAGAAAGCACGAAGTGCGCTTGAAAAGGTATATTCCTTCAATATTTTAAAGTTCAAGGAAGGTAAGCGAGGTGCAGTTAATGGGATGAAACCAGATGGAACTTTAGACCTTTCAATAATGCAAGCCTCTGAAGTATGGCCTGGAGTCACATGTGCTGTTGCAGCTGCTATGATCCAAGAAGGCATGGTAGAAGCAGCATTTAAAACGGCACAAGGGATTTATGAAGCTGCTTGGTCTCCAGAAGGAATCGGGTAAGCTTTAACTATGGACTTTGTTGTCATTACTCTTTAACAAGGCAATTAACGTCTGGTAAAAACCTGGCTTTAGCTTCCTGAGTGTTTGACCCTTCAATCAGCTCATCACATCATTAAGCATGCCCCAAATGCACATATCATCCCATCACCTCTACACAATATCCAGTCATATTCTCCAAATTAGCTTTCTTATTGCATATTCTTTAATTAATTAATTTAAGAGGTAAGGTTCTGAACTTATTAGTTGTTGACCATTTGCATGATTCCAAATGAACCATTTTCCTTTAGACTCTTCTTTTATGGTCTCCCCTTTATTATGGTCGGTAAAAGTCGAAAACTACAAGCTTGATTCCATATAATATAATCATGTCTGCAACTATTCCTTGAATTTATAATAGACAAATGATATGATCTGCTTTTTGGGCATTGACATGCTTTTAGATTTGTTTGTATCTGTTGGAAGGAAGCTAACTGGAACTTCAAACTGCAGTCTTTGGTTCACCAAAAGAACAAAAATGAAACTATTAGAATAAGCTTATTCATGTTTTATTCTTGCAATCTGTTATGATCTCACTTACTCAGTAACATTATATTGTAATCGTTCTCCATTGCACATTTATGTCATAAATATGTAAAAAAAAACACCATGGCATATTTTGCATGGTGTGTCTGAATATCGTTGCAAATAATTGAAACATAAAATAACACAAAATTAGGGGTGTAATTGACTAGAAGGTTTTGAACTAATTGACTAGAAGGTTTGAACTAGAAAATGAATCCTAGAACTAATGAGATAATTAAAAATTCTCAATGTGTTCCATGAACGTTAGGTATTCAAAGCATAATAGAAATTGCCCCTTCTTGACTTCTCTAACTGATAGCGTGTAACTAAGATTTGGTATAATATGAAAAGTTATAGTGGAAGCCACAGATGAGATGTTTGCAGGTTGTGGAATTGCATTCTAAGAATCAAAGACTAATTAAGCTTCACGTGTTACGAAATTTGTAATAATCATTACGCCCTCATGCTAACTGCTTGTGTGACTGGGCGTGCACACACGTACAGATAGGCATTTGACTTGTTATTCAGCACCAAATATTTGAGGTCATGCACAAAACTGGAAATTTTGTACCAAAAGTTATTATTCCAAGAGTGTCAACTCTGCCACCAGAGGTCCAGAGACCTTACTAGAGACTAGAGTGTATATCCTGTGGGTTTCGCCTGACATACATCAAAGAGTGGTACATCGTGATATCAAAGACAAGCCCGTGCGGTATGTTCTGCAATTTGGTAGGCTGATTAGATATCAAAACAACAGAGGTCTTTTCCAGTGCTACTGAAAAAAACAACAATGCGGATTACTCTTGCTGAAATTCTTCTTGTTTCTTTGTGAGGGTGAGTGCACGGCGAAAGAGGGAGTTCTAAAGCAACATACATATCTATTTTCTAGTTTGTATGTTCCTGAGTTCCCCCATCGTTGCATGGTAATATTTCATAATATGTTGGTCACTTATACTGAAATCGTCATGTGTCTTTCATATGACAGGTACTCCTTTCAAACCCCTGAGGCATGGAATCTTAGAGACGAGTATCGGTCTCTGAGCTATATGCGTCCTCTGTCTATATGGGCTATGCAATGGGCATTATCACCTCCAAAGTTACACAAGGGAGAACAAAGGACAGATGTCGAGGGGACCATGCCGGCAGAAAATTCTGAATTTTCTAGAATCGCGGAACTTTTGAAGTTGCCGGAAGAAAAGAAAACTAGAAGTGCTCTCGGAGTCATCTGGGACATAATTTGTCAGAAGCTAAGGGCATGATCTAATGGAGCGCCAGCCACAGTGCACACAAACCTATATTGGGTTATGTTCATAGGACTCTTGCAGAGTATTTCTATAGATTACCTATACACAGTTCTAAAGCAAGAATGTATGGTGATATTTGTATATCGTACTCGTAGAAAACGTATGTGGTTGCATTTGGGAGCCAAGTCATGAATTTGAAAATAAAAAATATACGAAGTGTTGTTGTACTTGTCTGAGTTGACTGTATGGTTTACTCTACTACCAAAATTTTCTGTGTCTCTCCGGCTCTCTAAGGCCCATTGTTAGCAAAGCAGCGTCTAAAAAAGGGGTTTTTCTGTTTTAAACAAGTTTTATGTTTACTTGATGTTTTTCTGAGAAGAAATAATTTTATATACTATTATAGATAATTATTAATAAATTTTTTGATATTAGATATAATATAGTCGTAGACTTTTGTAGTAAACACTTATTTATCGATCAAGATACCTAAAATGAGCGAAAATAAAAAATAGAAGTTTTTAATTTTTTTTTTATTAGCACAAATTATCTTCATTTAATATGAATAACTAACAGGGCAACATATAAATTTGACATATATATATATATATATATATATATATATATATATATATATATATATATATATATATATATATATATATATGGGCTATCTGTACCTCAGCCTGCGGGCTGAGAGAGTTTCTCAGCCTGCGGGACGTGGCTAAATATAGGCCACACATCGGTCGCAGAGTGTTGGCGCCAAAAAAATCAAAAAAATCCCGCCTAAACAATCGTGAAACAAAATGACAAAAATACCCCTTTTAAATGAAATGACGACTGCGACTTCTAGCATTCAAAAGTAAAAAAACATTCCATGGTCGCAGACTTAATACAGAATAAAGAATACAAGACAAAAAATACTATCGCATGGCAATGCGACCTCCTTCGGTACTGCGACCAAAGTCGCAATCTTCTTTCTCATGCCTTCTGTAAAAGAAGTAATTAATATTATATCTACCGTGATACAACACCAGTCTAGAAAAAAGATATGCACTAATGTTAATCTCGAGAAAGGAAAGATGTGCACCATACGTAATCTAAAGATATAGCCAAACAATTCTATAAAAAGTTAATTTGTACTTCGGATTCTCCAGCAATAAATCTTCAATTAAATATTTAATTTTTTTTACCACTTCCTACCATACTCAACCCTCACCTGTAACAATTATTATTACTATTCATGTTCTTCCACAAATATTGACCTTTATATAATGCTTGTAACTAATATATTACCTCATACCTAAAAAACTATAATTTTGCTCTTCCTTTTCAATTTGATTTCAAAAACTTCCAAAAACAAATTCATTCTTGAATCATGTCTTCCCCATCTTCTTCCTCTGAACACTCAGAATTCAACTTCAATCAATCCCCCACCGGTCCTTTGTCTTTAGGATATTCTAGTGAATCTGATACCAGTCTGGACTTCACTCCTTTTGACTATCTCACTACATCAAATAATGTATTAACTGATCCTCCTATTCATGATGATAATGAATTTTTCATGTGGGTTAGTGAAGAAGACATTATTCCTCTGCCACTTGACGGAGACATGCTTGATGAAAGTATGTCCTCTGATGCTGTAGGCTCGCTTCCTACAAACGGGTCAGACGAAGAGCTTGATAGAGACGATCCATTCTGGGAGTTCATCGGTGAAACAAAAAAACCTCAAAACCAGCAAGATGATGAGGAAATAAGTGATGAAGAGGAAGAGCAGAAGAATGAAGACGATGAATCTGCTTATGATGGTGATAATGACGAGGATTAGGATTTCCTGATTTTCCGATATTCAATTATATTTTGTCTTCTTTTAAAAGCTTTTAATTTTTTTTTTTTTGTAAGGTCTCTTTCTCAATATATTAAATTATAAGCTCTTTTAATTACATATCCAAACTGCGACTGCTGCTCTTAAACACTGCGACCATAGTCGCAATCCTACTATGGATGCAATTTATGGTCGCAGTTAATTTTTATCAGTTCCCAATGCGACTATGGTCGCAATAATGTACTGTTTTGGAGTTCAAAGTAATTTAAAGTTATAGTGTATTAACTTTTAAACTGTTTTGGATAACTGAACAGTCACCTAGGAAGTATACAATTTTTGGGAAAAGATAGAAAATATATTTGAGAGATATTCACGTGGTCCGAGAGCTTAAACCTTTTGGAATTCCGGGATTAAAATATATAAAGGGTCATGAGCAAAGGATTAAAAACATACCATCCTCTTCACCGGAAAGAAGACAAATACATTCAAACAATGTCTTCACTATCACCACCGTCTTCACCGGAAAGAAGCCAATCATCAAATGATGATTTTATGTTTAGTTCTGAAACAATGTCTCGCTACGGGTCAGAATCTGAGCTTGATACAGACGACCCTTTCTGGGAGTTCATTGATGAACCAAAACACAAACATGAAGAGGAAGAAAGCGACGATGAGACTGTACCTGAAGAGGAGGAAGAGACAGAAGACGAAAGCATGACTCTTGACGACGAATCTGATTACGATGGTGATGACGACGATTAGAAGTTAAAAATTTGTATTTTGTTTTTCTTTTTAAATATATATAAATCAAATTGAGTTATTTATGGGAGTTTTTCTTTTTAAATATATATAAATCTGTTTTCTAAAGTTATCTGTGTGAATTACATTTTTTACTACTATGTATCGGTTGAAATACTGCGACCATGGAGGCAGACTTAATAAATACAATGCGACCAAGGTCGCAGTTGCTGGTCTTTAATCTTAATCAACAACAACACTGCTACCTTGGTCGCAGTTTCTGACCGCATCAGACAACAGACAACTTTTCATTTTTCATTTAGATTCAAAAAAATGACTTAATCCAAAACAACACTTAATAAAACAAGAACACGGCGACCTTGGTCGCTATGCATGTTAATCTAAAGGAAAACACTTACTTAACGTACAGCGACCAATGTCGCAGCCCATGTAAAGCGACCTATATTAACATGCATAGCGACTTGGTCGCTATGCATGTTAATCTAAAGGAAAACACTTACTTAACGTACTGCGACCTAAGACTGCAGTTGTTGGCCATCTTTATCAACAACAACAATGCGACCTTGGTCACATTTAACCATGTACACTGCGACCATCTTTATCCTTAACAACACTGCGACCTTGGTCGCAGTTAATAATTATATTACTTCACCCTTAAAATTTTTTAAAATGAAAAGGTTGCGACATTGGTCGCAGTTGCTGGACGCAGACTTAATAAATACACTGCGACCCTGGTCGCAGTTGCTGGACTTTAGTCTTACTCAAAACAACACTGCTACCTTGGTCGCAGTTTCTGACTGTAGTCTTAATAAAATAAACTGCGACCTAGATCGCAGTTGTTGCTGTTTAGTCTTAATAAAATACACAGCGACTTTGGTCGCAGTTGCTGGTCTTTATGAATCAACAACATCACTGCGACCTTGGTCGCAGTTGGTGGTCTTTATAAATAATCAACAACAACACTGCGACTTTGGTCGCAGTTGATGGCCGCAGTCTTAAAAAAAAAATCTCCAATCTTGGTCGCTATTGCTGGTTTTTAGTCTTAATCAACAACAACACTGCGACGATGTGACACGTCACCGCAACAGTTACTTAGTCGCAGTCTTGGTCGCAGTGTCGACCCTGGTGACAGTAGTTACTGTTTGCAATGTATCTTATGCGACCTTGGTCGCAGTGTAATCTATGATCATAGTTGTTTTATTTGCAATGCATGGCTGCGAAAAAAGTTCGTAGTTTATTAAAAAAAACAAATATGCTTTTTATTTATGTCGAGGCATTTATCTCCAGGCATGTGCAAATGATACAAAACGATCTCTTATACAATAAGATTGAGTGTTACAAATACAGCAGTACAAAGGAAGACTAAAACATCAAAAAAATCCCTTGTTGACTAAGAGCAATCTTCTTCCTGAGGTCTGGTGGCAGCAGAATCAATAAGATTCAGTATTACAAAGAAGACTAAACATCAAAGTAGCCAAGAAGACTAAACATCAAAAAATCCCTTGTTGACTAAGAGAAATCTTCTTCTTGAGGTCTGGTGGCAGCAGAATCAATAAGATTGAGTGTTACAAAGAACACTAAACATCAAAGTATCCAAGAAGACAAAACATCAGAAGAGCCAAGAAGAGCCCTTGTTGACTACTAAGAGCAATCTTCTCCTGCAGGTCTGGTGGCAGCAGAATCTTTCGTTTATGAACATCTCTTCACCAGAAGGTTATCCAGTGAGCATGGAGTTTCCTCGATGTCACTTCTGGGGTAAGAGAGGAGGTTTTTAGACCTCACAGGGAATGCTACCCACCACTATATCCACCACATCCCACGCCGCCATACCCACTCTGACCATCCGTTACCAGCAAGCTTGACTGGTGCATCAAGTCAGAGCAGATCTCGGTGAGGATTAAGTCCTCGTCAGGGATCATGACTTCTTCCCTTGTGAACGACGAGGACCATGACTTCTTCCCTTGTGGACGATGAGGTCTATGACTTCTTCCCTTGTGGACGAACATCTATCAAGTTCGTCAATAACGTCATCTTCATCCATGGAGGCAGGCCCCTGTTAGAGACTCTGAAGAAGGCGGAAATTCTCAGAGCAATTGCTCTCGAAAGAAAACAGTCTAATTATGGGCTATTAAAGGGAGAGGGTGAGCCCTATTTATAGGCAGCCCATGGTCTCCAACCGCCAGCGCCGGTTTGGCATTAAAAGACATTAACGCCTAAACCCAATGAAGAACCGACGCGTAGACAACCGCTTCGGGAAACAACGAATGGTGCGGGGTTCGTCAACATAGACTTGACGTTAAAAGATCTCATAAAATCTTTATGACAGGTCGCGTCTCACGGACTGACTCCAAGTCGCATCAGACAACACAACTTTTCATTTTTCATTTAGATTCAAAAAATGACTTAATCCAAAAAACAACACTTAATAAAACAACACTTACTTAACGTACTGCGACCAAAGTCGCAGTCCATGTAATGCAACCCTAGATTGCAGTTGCTGGCTATCTTTATCAATAACAACGCTGCGACCTTGCTCGCATTTAACCATGTACACTGCGACAAAAGACTTTGGCTAAGGTCGCAGTTTAAATGTACATTGCGACCAAAGACTCTGAATACATTATATTCAAAAAAAAATAATTACTTAACGTACTGCGACCAAAGTCGCAGTCCATGTAATGCAACCCTAGATTGCAGTTGCTGGCTATCTTTATCAATAACAACACTGCGACCTTGGTCGCATTTCACCATGTACATTGCGACCAAAAAACTTTGACTAAGGTCGCAGTTTAAATGTACAATGCGACCAAGACTCTGACTACATTATATACAAAAAAAATTAAACTATAAAGTAGAATTTTATCGCAGGCTGAAAACATTGATCTGAAAAGATTTTATATTTTCAAAAAAAAATTTATCTCAGGCTGAAAAGGAGAAACTACATCTTTCAAAAAAAGAGGTAAAGAAATAAGGCGAAAAATAATTTATATCCTATAAAGAGCGGCAAAATAAAAGGGGGGAAAAATAATAATAAACAATAATCAAGGGAACGCTCTAAGAGTTGCTTTTCATAAGGGGTATTTGGTAATTTAACAGTCGCCTAAAAGCGTGCCGCAAGTCAGTGACGTGACAATTTGAGCCACGTCAGCGCAGGCTGAGAGAGTTCTCTCAGCCTGCCGGCTGATATCCATTTTTCTCTATATATATATATATATATATATATATATATATATATATATATATATATATATATATATATATATATATATATATGAGTGTATTTTTTACATTCATCTTTTAGAACTCAACAGTTTTAAACACGACCTACGAACTTTCTATTTTCATAAGTTCGAATTACTTTTACCCTTTTCTTCTGCATACTTTTTTTTCACATAAACCTGTATTGAACGCTGATATTTTCTGTTCCCTTCTTTTTTGCCGCTTCCCAGTTTGCTAACAACGCTAAAACCGCAACGCCTGCTCCCGCTGTCAATGCCAGAAGACATCCTCGTCCAAAGAATTTAAGCTAAATTCCACTAAACTATTTTTCTTTTCTTTTCCCGAGGGAAAAGGTCAAAAACTTGTTATCAGAAAGACTTCTTTTTAGTCAAACTGAAATCAGATGCCGATTAATGCGCCACCGTCTGAGCTGGATGAATTTTGAATGAGAAAGTATGTGTTGTTTTAAAAAAAAAAAAACTTGAATAAAAAAAAATAAAAATCCTACGAGCGGCGGTGTTGTTTAGTGTTGAAGGGGGGGAAAAAAAAAAACAAAACCAAAGCAAGTTGTCTCCCAAACTTGATATCATTTAAAATGACAGGAAGGGTGTAAAATTGGGAATTAAAATTCCACAAAACGTACCTGATAGAAAATGAGTAATGAATAATAAAGAAAAGCTGAAATTTAGGGGCTATTTGGATGCAGGGAAGTGATGAAGTGAGAAGCATCATTTTCAATTTCATTGTCCATCCAAACACAGGAAAAGAGAGAGAGAGAGAGAGAGAGAGAAAACCTCTTTCTTTTTTCTTTTTCTTTTGCACCTCTCTTTTAAACAACTATTTCTCCATTTTCAAAGTGATACAGTAGATTTTGTGATCAGGTAAATCTCATTTGTAATAAATTGTAGTTCAAAATAATTAATTTTGTGATCATGTAAATCTCACTCACATTCTTATCACAGTCTAAATTTTTTTCCTAATTATTTTTTATTTTAATATTATTTTATGATCAACTTTCTCCCTTCCACATTACCATCCACCGAAAAAGACATAATATTTTCCTAACCACACTTCCAACAACATCCGAACATCAAAAAACTTACTAACCAATTCTCAAGTTTTAAAGAGAACTATTACTACTTCCTTCTTCCACCCCTAACCAAACAGCCCTCAGTGATGTTAACCCCAAGTTTGAAAAAGCACCACCGGAGCTAAAATTTAGGACAAAATAGCCAAACTAATGCAACAAGATTGCATAAAACCATCTGTCCCAGCTAACAAGAAACACTGTTGGGGATGAACATAACAAAGGCCTTGCTACTTTTTCAGGTAAGGGACACAGGGTGCAGTTGTGTGTGATGAAGCACTACAATTTCACAAGATCAGAAGCCCAAAATTGATGCACATAATAATGCTTGAATGCAGAGGACAAACAGCAGAAGAAAGTAAACAAATAATAATAGCCACGGAAATAATAATAATAATAATAACGGCCACAGATATTTAAGGATTAGTCCAAATTTAAGATAAGCAAGAACAACTTCAAAGCAACATAACGACAATGTAAGTAATATGACATACTCCCGAATAAGGCCTAAAGCTCTAAATCTATGAAGTCAAAAATGACACAATAGCAACATGCAGAGCTCTAAAGACTAAACATTATAACCTATTGAAACAGACGAGAATCAGGAGTGACCAGACATAGGAACCGAATCATACTGGCCAGCATAACCACCCAACCTATTGAAACAGACGAGAATCAGTGGTGACCATACATAGGAACTGAATCATACTGGCCAGCATAACCACCCGGCTGTGGGGATACGCCTTTGGCATAGCCAACTGGTGCACTCCCTGGATGGCTTCCATACCCCGCCTGAGGGGCCATGGACTGATCATTAGCTGACGGCTGTACATAACCCCCAGTCTGGCCATACCCCGGCTGGGTGCCGCCAACAGCAGGAGCTGGCCCATATCCTGAACTTGGCGCACTGTTACCATAACCTGCATCACCAGAGACACCTTGGTAGCCGTAGTTCACATTAGGTGCTGATTGTTCACCATAACTAGGTTGCACCTGTGGGTATTGCCCATAACCACCAGACTGTCCACCTGGCTGAGTATAAGCTGGACCTGGCTGCCCACCTTGCCCATAGCCAGGGGCAACTTGGATGTTTGACTGAGAATACCCAGCCGGTGGTGCTTGGTTGTATCCATCAGCAACCCCTGCCGCGGGCCCATAATTCTGACCATAAGCTTGTCCCGGCTGAGGTGATGGGGCACTCGAACCATATGGGTATGACTGCTGGGTGGGCCCACTTGATCCATAGGTAGATGGCACTTGCCCTTGGTACATTTGGTCTCCTGGCTGAGTCGCCCTTGGGGCGCCATAGGATTGAAGAGCTCCAGCATAAGCAGCAGATTTGTTGTAAGGCGGTTGTTGGACACAGCCAGTCTGAGGTGTAGTGCTTCCTTGTTGGGGATAGAATCCTGGTTGAGAACTGACAGGAGGCTGTTGCTGCTGGCCATACATCTGCTGGGCTGGTGCTTGGTTATCATATTTCGGTTCATTGTACCCATGTCCATAGCCCTGTTGAGGAGGGCCAGATTGTGAATAAGGATTTGACTGACCATAACCAGCAGCTTGAGGTTGACCATAGTTGTAGTTCACGTAAGCAGAGGTCGGGGCAGATGCAGGGTTTGGTGGTTGGATTCCCATGCCTATTGCCTGCCCTTGTCCATAGTAATCATAGCCACCAGGGGTTTGAACTGGAGCAGCAGGCCTTTGTTCCCAGCCTGCACTAAGATTGTTCCTCGAAGGAGGCTGTTGTGGATAGCCCCTGCCATAGGACTGCTGAGGATACTGTGTGGTTTGAGGTGGATATGTACCTCTTTGCGGGTAATCATATGCAGAGCCCGGTTGGATTTGGGTTTGAACTGAAGACGGAACACGGGGTCCCCATTGGGGTTGCGTAGCAGGACCACGAGGACGATGATAGCCTTGGGTGTGCCCAGCTGAGAGATTTGATGGCCTACCAGGTGGCTGCTCAAATAAAATATCCAACAGAAACTCTTAAGTGAGAAGGGTTAAAATAACTTTGATACTCAATATGATTGGCAAAACTGTGCATGCCACATGTACAACAAGGAGAAAAAAAACAAAAATACATACACGAAAATAAACAAACTGCAATTAATAGAGAAGCAAAAATACAACTAGGCAGAAGTAATTGCAAAATGATATTATCATGACAAGAGATTTACATATGGAATATAAAACTACATGATAAGACCACAAAGAAATTGTCTTTACAACCAATTTTCACTGCATGGCCTAAAGCTATCAGGCTAGGAATTATAAAATATACATCACAACTAACAGAACATGAGAAGCACAAGAGCAGAAAGAATCAGAATAAAACAAGGTGCATAACCTGCATATTGACAACCACATATATTCAAAGAATTGATTAAGCAGCAAATGAACAGTTCTTTGCAACTATTCAATAGCAATAGACATCTAATAGAAATTTGCTACTTGGGAAGTACTAGGGCATGATTAAACAAACTTTCATCCGGAACAATTTGGAATAACATTTAAACAGTTAAAAATAAACTCTTCTCTAGCAAAAACTTTCTTTACCAGGAAAAAAATGACAATAATATTCAATATGTGTATACCGACAATAATAATTTAAAAAGAAATAACAATTACATAGTCCCCCCAATTTATAATGCACAAACCCACGAGCAATATGTTAATTAGAAGAGATCAAACATGCTAGCAGAGCAATGAAAAATATTCTAAAGAACAGGTAGTTTTCCGAAGTCATTAAATAATAAGTATCCAGTAACATTGGTAAAAAAAGGGTTAACATCTATAACCAAATAAAAATGCATAGAATATGAATCACACGAGATAGAAGCTACTTGGAGCAAGTCAGGACACACTATCCTCTCATAATAAGCAGTGAAGTTTGATTTTTCTTTTTGCTAATAATGACTTCTATCTACACAAACAAGGATGTGACAGACAATAACAAGCAAATTTTCAGTCATGAACATGTGATACATGATACATACCAACTGAAGAACATACACCACATTATTAAGCATAAGCGAATCATGGGTTCATCTAAAGACACAAGCACAGAATATTTAGGTCACTAGAACAAAGTCATCACGAGACTCCTATTGACATGCTGACTTTTTAATGTTAAGTCTTAAAAGCATCTTACCAACTAGAAAGTTTCTGCAAAGGGTAAAGCCTGGTATCCCACTTCTGGTAGATGAATGAGAATAGAGTGCAGTTCTTACACCGGGAATCCAATGCTGACCCCATGTGAAAGGTATAGCTGTATCTGCATTATACAATCCAACCAATGCCAAATTGGCATCTTCAGCATAATAAAACCATGGTAACTTGCATCAAGTGATTTCAGGGGATCATGCAAGAACAGGGAAAGCCTTGTTTGATCCACGCAAATAAGCTCTCATTTCTCGGCACAACGGAGAAGTATGTGATTTTTTTTTCTATCAAAAGGTCATTCAATTATTTGCATTACTTGTAATCATTCAACAAAAAAGTTCTACAAAGGGACCGTTCCATTTTTAAATTATAACTGAATGTGGTTTTCACAGTTGACATGTATTATTTTTAGCAAAAAGATCAAACAAAACCAAGGATACTACCATCTGATCATGCTAAAAGATAATCAAGCTTTCTATGCCTTGTCCTAGAATGAAGGCAACTCGTGCAAAGGAAACCAAGAAAGAACCGTATATAACTGGAAGATAATTGTGAATCCAGACCATAACTACACCCAACAACACAAGAAATGAACACAATATACTTCAGTACGGAATGAACATCATATACTTTTAGTATAATTAGCTACAATTGCTATGCATAAGGGTGTAAACCAAAGTTCGGAAAGGCATATTCCAACGCTCGTTTTGAGGTATTTTCAAGACTAAACACCTCGAGGAGCGACAGAAAAAACTATTTGTCCCAAGAGACATATGCCTCTTTACTTGAAGCATATCTAAAGAGTGTGCTTTACGTCCCATGAGCACTTCTCTGATGACATGCACGTTGTAAGGGGAAAAGGGTACATAAAGAGGGGGGAAATGAATTTTATGTTAAAAACAGGAAAGATCACACCCATCACTATTTTTCTCCTTTTCTCGACCTATTGGGGACACTAACTGATGCGGACATCCAGAGCTGAAGAAGAGAAAGGCACGGTAATTTGCATTTGAAGACATGGAACAATATTTTGTTTTTTTTCTTTTATTTATATTTTGTTTTTTTAGTATTAGTATCACATCGGTTGTGGTTTTAGAACTCAAAGCTTGCAAGGCTTATAAATACAGGTCGAGTACTTTTATTTAATTTAATGAAAATTTTTGAAATAAGTTTATTGAGATAAATTTGTTTATCTCATTTGTTTGAGATTTATTCCTAATTATCCTATAAAAAACCTAACTCTTTTTCTCTTCCCTCTTTCTCTTCTCAGCTATCGTTCTCTCTCATCCTATCTCTTCTCAAATAGCCAACACCATCACCCGCACTCCCTGCATAACCCCATCACCAACAACCCTTCTCGCCAACTCCTCGTCACCAAATGAGACAATCTCCCTCGTCCTCAGTCGACGACACCACCACTGCAGTCCCCTCCTCTTGGCAACATACCCAAGCACCCATCAACCTTTCTCTACTTTCCTCCTCTCCATCTTTGCATCTCCAACATCAATAACGGCCACGCTCAAGCTGACCTTCCCCCCCTCTTTGCCCTCGTGCTTCGCCAAGCACATCCGGTCACGAATCCATCGCCGCCCGAGTTTTGTGCTCAGCCTCGACTTGCCCGCGCCAGTTGCATGAGCCCAGGCAGCCGCCGAATTGTCATCGCCACCATATTCTCACCACGTGTCGCCGCCGGAACCCCTTTCCCACCGCCGATGTCGCTCTCCACCTCCCATCTCACTCTCTCGATTTGCATCTGCAAGCAAGCAAGCAAAAAAAAAAAAATCAAACGGGTTTAGATCCAAATCTAATCTGAGATCTAATTCAAAGAAGAAACGGATTTAAGTCATAAACCCAATTGCTACAGTACTATATCTGACCCACGTCAATAGTGCAAACCAGCAAGAAGATTCAATCTGCTTTGAACACTAACGGGTCCAGAACAGGAACAGACTCATTATCCCGTTAGCTCTTCATCTTCATTTTCGGGACATAATTTGCACATCCAAGTCCGATTCAGGTGTTTTTCGAGGCGTTACGACTGTCACGACGAGAGCTTTGCATCTGCATCCTCTATAGGCATTGTTTTAAATATCGGCCGATATACTGGTATGTCGACCGAGATACCGGTATTTTATCAAAAACGATACGATAAGTGCAAAAATTTACCGGATATCGTTTTGGACCGATATGGGCCGACATATCGCCATGTGACCGAGATATCAGCCAATATCCGAGATGAAATATCTGATATATCGGCCGATAAAGTTACTTATTCGAATAATTATTATTTTTTTGCTTGAGAGATCATTTTATTTTATTCTATGTTTAATATGATATTTCTTTGATGTTTTTATATGATGTTTGGATAATAGCTTATTTCTTTTAATAATGTCTTATATGTATTGACTATTGATATCATGGTTCAAAGACTCGGCCGAGTCGGAGACGAGTCGGCCGAGTCGTATCCGTCTCGGCCCACTCCGAGACGAGTCTGAGTCACGAGTCGGTCGACTCAACTCAAAGGAGACTGACTAGGCCGAGAATCGGAATTGACTCAGTCGATTCGGCATTATGATGATAATTTTGTGCCTCATCGCAATTCAATGTGGAAATAACTACATTAACATGTATTTATGAATGTAATTTGTTCAATTTACTATATTGTGCATGTATTTTGATATGCTTCTACCGACGATGCGTGTATTTATACTTTCACTTTATATTTAGTGTGCTAGGTGATATATTTTGAACATGTGATATATGAACGTGAATGTCTACATTTTTTTAAGATTTATCGTGATTTTTTCAGAATTTTTTAGCTTTCTATGTAGCGTTTTGCGCGTATCGCCCGATACTGATCCGAGTCACCGAGACCGATCCGTCTCAGTGCCCGCCGAGTTGGCGGCCGAGACCGCGACTGTGAACCATGATTGATATATCAATCGGTATTTAGTAACGTATCGCGATATATCATCCGGTATCCGGTATATAATTTTGCCAACAATATTCAAAACATTGTCTATAGGTCACTGAGATCTTTGTGATCCATAGTAGGTAACTTTTCTTAACACAATCTCTTTATTTGTAGGTTAGATAACAGACATCGATTATTTTATTGATTTAATCTACTGCCACGAATAGTGAGATTGTGGGATCTTGATATATCCTGTAATTGCTACTCATCAATATTGCATGCATAATTTGCCATCTTAACGTAGTATTGCATCAGTGTGTTTGAGATTAGAACGGTACCATTGTGATGGCGTCATTTTGTTAAAACTCATCCGTTTGCATATTAGTTTTAACTATTTTCCTACCCAAGATCGTTTGTTGGTGAAACATAGTGAAATTTTGTTCTCAGTGATTTATGATTCACACACGCATTACGTTTCACATCACTACCATCATTCATCGCTTTCACATCTATAATGTTTGGTGCTGCAAGCAACTATGTTTTCTTTCGTTGTTGTAAATGATCACCTGCCTTGTGTATTTGGTGAATACTTTAAATCTATTTTCTTGTTGTATTCAACTTATACTACAGTGGTTTTGAATTTATAATTGATATTTAGTTTTAGTGTCATTTTTATTTATAGTTGACTTATCACTTTGAGAGTAAGTATTACATTTGTTTTTAATATTCACTTTCTTTCATCTCTTTGTAATTTGTGTTTTCATGTGTATTTTTATGTGAACTCCTTGCTCATGTGGTCTTGAGAAAGACCATGTGGTTACAATAGGACACCCGGTTCCTTGGTCCTCCATCCAACCTATTTCATAGTTGTTCATGTTTGTCTATTAAACCTAAATCATTCTTGATTACTATCTCGTAACATTATACCATTCCATGTACTTTTATAATATTTATAAATTTTTAAAATAAAATACAAAAAATGCATGAGGCCTAAGGCCTCGCAACACCCTAAGGCTTACACCCACCTTATAAAGGGGCCCAACGCTTTGCCTCCCGCTTTTGCCTTCTCAAACACTGGTGACAACCAATCATGGTTTAATGCAAAATCAAAGCACTGCACGAGCCTGCTCAATTCTTTTCCCCCTTGAATTTTTTTTTTTTTGGAGAAGTATGCACACCCACACCCCCCAACAAAAAGCCCCCACAAAAATAAAAACCAATGTAGCTTTTTCATTCTTTATGAATTAAGTATGCTTTCACTTTGCACTCATCAATTATTTTTAAGTGAAGATACATAAAATCTTGCAAAGTTACTTGATAATTTTACAGCACATACTGAACTAGTTTAGGTTATCCAACATTTAGCAAGACATTTGCAAATTATTCACCTCAAAATAAACACTAATTGTACAAGCCAGGTATAACTTGGGAGGGTTCATTGATCACTATAGCTAATAATTTATGCATACTGTCACCTCCAGCCTAGCTAATTAGATAACTAGGGGCTGTATTTTATACTGTATACGCTGGCACCTGATTATTTTATTTGAATTTTTATCATTTTCCTGTCAATACTTATACTGATTATTCCGGTGCTAAATAAGTTTACCAACATCAACGTCAACAGATAATTGGAACAAGGCATCAACAATTGAAAATTTTCCCAATATATCTGGCATTTTGCAACTTACCCTAATGAAACATTGAATTCGAATGGTGAAGACAGTATAGGACAGGCCCTAATAAGCATTGCTTCCACATTAAAGTGTGGCCAACAGAAATACTAAACAAAGTTTATAACAATCGAGTTATACAAGTATGAGAAGCAAAGTCCTTGAAGAGAGAACATTTGAAAATGATTCCTCCCACTTTGTGGATCATAAAAGAAAAAAATTAACGCAAAACCATAACAAAATCATAAAAGAAATACATATTCACATTCAAGGCAACTTATAACAGTCCATTTATACAAGAATGTGATGCAAAGTCCTTGATGACCATTTAGGATTTTCTTTAAAGAAATATAATAGAAGCGATATATTATCTTAGACATGTTATGAAAAGGAAATGTTCAACCCCCATGGTTGAAGCTGTCTAACAAAATAAAGAATTGTGCTAGTGGATTGCATAAATGCTTTCCCAATTCATGTACACATTGCAAGCTCTTTTAAGTAAAGCAAATAAAATGAAAAAACAGAACTTCCTAAAATGTGTTAGCATGACAACTCCCATAAATTTTAAACTTAAAAGATAGAGCAATAAAATCCTCAAACAGTTTAACGCTGAAAGCATGGATAAAGGGTTACGGATTACGGAAGTCAAATATACATACAGCCAAAGTAATCTTGGCTAACCAAAACAGATGAAATCAATGGAGAAGAAAGAATTTACGATGAGACAGAGGTTTGTAAGTTAAGCAGATAAGAATTCAATTTTGCTAGAGAATGCAAGAAAGACCAAAGCCACAAGTATGCTAGTTCTCACATAGTATTGGAAATTTTTGTATTTATACAAGGAGAATGCATTTAACAGAAGATCTGGTAATAGATGCAAAGACATGTAATGCAGAATACATACTCAAATCCAAAGAAAAGACGACATCTCCTCT
The DNA here is from genome assembly GCA_038442645.1 of Agave tequilana. NCBI lineage: Eukaryota > Viridiplantae > Streptophyta > Magnoliopsida > Asparagales > Asparagaceae > Agave > Agave tequilana. The sequence continues at coordinate 51,362 of JAVJIF010008041.1, read as the reverse complement.
TGATCATGTGACAACATTGCATTTCAGCTCTTTAAAAAATGCTTTAGCCAGCAGCCAAACCATTTTGAAGGCTACAACAGTTGCAACTCAACTCGTGAAACTATGATCCAAACATTAAATCAGATATGAAATTCCACGAGAAATGTTGTAATAGGGGTAGATATGGCCCAAAAAAGGAGAGACACAAAAGTTTCTTCAATCTATAAGCACTTATATATCTTTCTCACACAGTGCCCAACATAGATTTAAAACTTGATATTGTTCCATCAAAATAGCTTAATGACAATGAATACACTAGAAGAAAACTGACACAAGACATGAAAGAATATACGTATCAGCTAAATAACTTCGCAAATCATTCTGAAGGCACCTGTGCTCTTCTATTAATAGTTCCTTGCATATGTGGTGGCAATAATTTTTCAATTTTTAAATAGTTATATTGACATTTTTTTTAAGTAGGATAGGAATTTAGTGTGAAACATTAAAAGAGAAGTCTCTGAACCCTAGAGAGTTGCTTGAGATATTTGAAAGGCTACAAGTTGGATATGAAGACAAGCAAATGCAGAGAATTACTTTTTGAGGGGGCACACAAGGATAGAAATTTCACATTGAGTATTGTTATTGTGACTTCACATGCAGACGAATACACCAAATGGAGATATACATGCAACTCACAACATACAGCTTTTACTCTGCCTTCATCAACTAGCACATAATTGCAAATTGCACCTCCCTTGGCATTTCAAGAAAAATCGTAAGAGATGTGAAATTGAAGTGTTCACATTGTATTGGTGTTCTAATAACAACTAGTTCTAATAACAACTAATTCAAATATGCCATACAAAGTAGCAGCTCCAATGCTAAAATATGCAAACAAATTTATCCCTTTCCGCAAGTAGAAACAGTTGGAACAAAGGAGATGTTGGTTAGCTAAAAAAATAATTGCATGGCTAGCAAATCTGCAAATCATGGAGAATTCATCATTATTAATGATACACAAGTGGCAAAGGCAGTATTTTCACAGATGAACAATAGACAGCAAACTTAATGCAAGAGGTAGAAACATTATTTAAACTAAGCAATCATTTACTCTTTTTTGTGCAAAGGTCATAACCTAGTAACCCTTCCCATTGACATGTTTCAAGAATTTATCTTTCCCACGATGTAATTTCCTCGCAGGCACACACTTCAAAATTTTACAATATATTCGTGTAAAGACCCAGTTCTTTACGGAAATGTTTTCACAATGGATAGACTACAATTACATGCACCAGAAACTACAAAATAAACAAAGACTTAAAACAATCAAGCTACATGCCCTAATAGGTAAGTTGCTCCTAAACATTACCATGTACATATGAATACATGAATCCATAGTACCTAGACTCTAATGTGAAGCTAAAGAAGCCTCGCATCAAAAACTATCAGGGTGCTCCATAACTTGATAATAAAAATGTATCTAATTCTCTTCAACCTAAACTATACCATGTTTACTGTGCAACTAAGAAACAGTGGAGCTCACAATTCTGTATGAACCCAAAGGAGCAAGTTTAGCTCAAGCTTTTGAATCTTCTCGGAATTAATAGGCAGATAAAATGAATTTATATCTCAAAATCTAGAAGAAAGAGAGTCTAACAACAACTACGCATGTGAATTGCATTGAAGCAGAGGTCAACTTGCAGAAACAAGTCAATAAGCAGTAATATATTTAAAGATGCAGCAAATGCCATTTCAGAAGCATGGATAAAGTTATGCAACAAGCACAGCCATTGTGGCAGGTATTAAAAGGATAAAAATACAGGTTCAATCTGCTCCTTCACCCCACCCGACACCCGGAAGGAAAGGAAAGCCGGTAAGTGTTTAAGAAAGGTTTGGTAAATTGGAAGTGATTGGAAACTATGCTTCATAACTTGATAATAAACTATATCTAATGCTCTTCAGCCTAAAAAATGTCATGTTTACTGTGGAACTAAGAAACAGTGGGTCTCAAATTAAGTATGAATCCATGGGAGCAAATTCAAACTTTTGTAGGCACACAAAATGGATTTCTATGTTCTAAATTTATTAGCAAGAGAGTCCATAAAAAACTGTGCATGGAAATGGTACGGCAGCAGATTTCAATTTGCAGAAACAACAAACAAGAATATATTTAAAGATGCAACAAATATCACTCCTGAGATATTGATAAAGTTACACTGCAAGTACAACCAATGTGGAGGATATTAGAAGGATAAAAGTGCAAGATCAATTTACTCCCCCACCCATAAACAACAATTTGCAGAAGAGCTCAATTTACAGAAACAAAAAACAATACTCATATATTTAAAGATGCATCAAAATTATCCGACTCATGGACAAAATTAGATAACAAGAATGGTCATCACGTCAGAAACTAAAAGCATACAGCAAGGTTCAATATATTCTTAACCCCAAACCACCTCCACTACCCCACTCCCAACCAAAAAAATAAAACACCAAAGGAAACGGCAATCCTATAAGTACTTAAAAAGGTATGTGCCAAGAAATAGTCTGAATTGCAATGAAATAAGAAATACTCCAACATAGATGGCAGAAGACTCCAAGCGATTAACAAATAGGAGAAGTTATAGGAAGTCAATAATGGAAAAAGATGTGAGTGAAATGGAAGTGCAACCTGCGAAAAAGGTCCGATTAGATCTTCTTAAAGACAGCGAAAAAGGTCCATCAGCTTAAGATAGACAGACAATCACAGTGAGGGGAGATATGAATTACAAGAGCAAGTCTTTGAAAGAGAGGGAGGAAGGGAGAGATATATATGACCCTTTGAATCTCTTAAAATTAAGTGTCAAACCAATAGTAGGGAACAATAGCTCTAAAGAGCGAGAGGTAGAATGGATGGTTGGCCCTAGTTAAGAAGACTATAATGATATCAAAACAGATCATTTTCAACCCCTTGGTTTCATGTCTTCCTTGGTAGGTTTCCATCAAACAACAAATAGTTCCTTATATACCAAGAGGTCGCTACACGTTGTCATTTGTCTAAACAGTTGTCATTTGTCTAAACATGTTGTCATTTGTAGGTTAGACAACCACATGAGTGTACTGTCACTAAATCGTACTTATTTGTCGCTTCACATAATGTAATACTAGTATTCTTGATAATAAACCCAAAAAAACAAAAAAATGTGCAAGTGCAGATGGATTACAAGTTGCGCTAAGGTTCTGAAGCCATGTTATCTTCCATCATCACCACTTTTTTTTTAGAGAACATGTGCGCCCACCTGTTTGGGGCCCCTGTGAAAATGGCAAACAACTAAGACTCTACTTGTACCCACCCACCCCCAACACACACACCCCCCCCAAGTCATTGAGCGTCTATAAGCTGCTATGATAAGCCCAATCAAATCATAGAGACAATCACATGTGATTATTCAGATAACCCTCCTTTCACAAGACAACTCAATAACTTCTACTGATAACCCTTTCCACATTTGTTGCAGATGCAGAAATTTTGATTCTCATTGTGGAACAGGCTACTAGAGAAAGTAAAACGGAAACTTAGGGCCCCACGTGATTTCTATGTAAATCAATCAAAACACTTTCACATACACCAGCTAGCATTCATTATAGATTTATAACTAAGATAATTTTGTGAAAATTAAATGTTGTTATACACAAAATTCTTACATTATTTATTCCGCAGAAACCATCCTGATATCATAATGTATACACATTTTGCACGTGCATGTAGAAAGGCTACTAGAGAAGATGCTTAGAAGCATGCAAATCCACTTTTGAAATGCTTTCTAATATCAGCTACCTGCAGTCTTATTAACATCAACAACTTAAAGCAAACAAATTAGTTCAGTCAGATTTCAGATAAATATAAAGGCTTCATTTTTGTTATCATTAGTCACCTAATCAAATTTTCAATTGCATCGCGCTTGCAGTAATAATAAGAAATTAACAGAAGAAAATTATGGTTTGCTAGATTTCCCAGATAGTTCAAGTGTGCACTTTTTTTTTGGCGGAATTTATGTATTTTTAACTGCTTCAAGAATTTACACAAGTCTTCAAAGATTCTCTACAGTTGCAAATTATCAATTACACAAATAAAAAATAAAAGACAACAAAAAACATAAAATCCAGTTCTTGATATGCAAAGAATATTTGTCAAGCACAAAATACGCATGGAAACCAGTGTACATCATCTCTCAACTCAAGTATCGCATTAATAAATTAGCAGATATCTGACTGTTGCTTTAAATCATAAAGAAACTATAAAAGAAAATATATGTACAGCAAGATATTACATATACCTGATTCATGGCATCCTTGATCATGTTTTTTGCTGCTTCAATTTGTCTTCTGTTTCCAGTTATTCTCACAGTTCTTTCCTTGGAAAAATCACCATCAGGAAGATGTTGTGGTATCAACTAACATACAAAACGTATCAGTATTAGGTAAGTGAATCTTCAAGATACAACTGCAACAACATTAGCTGCTATTTTCTCACTTTAAAGTACCCTGTAAAATACCTGGATACGAGCCTGAGACTTAGTTTGCAAGCTTTTAATAGTCTCACCGCCTTTTCCAATAATCCACCCAACCTGTATATGACAAAATTTAGTAACATTGTGCGATGAGTGGGGTGGCGGTGGGGGTGGCAGGGAGGTTGAGAGAATGGCAATATGCAGAGAAGATTCACCTTTTCATTTGGAACTCGCATCTCATGAACCTCAGAACCAGAATGTGTAGCACCAAAACCACGAGCGACTAGTGCAGGGGAACCCCCCGCATCCGCCTGCAAGAAGAATATAAAATAAGAAATTGCGTGGACATAACTCCAAGCACCGACAGAAGTATTAAGACGCTAAAAATTAGAACGATGCAATTATAGGAAGGCAATAATAGGTTGTCAGAGTCCTTGTACCTCAGCTATAACATCCTTTATCAGGTGTTCAGCCTTGTTGATACTTTCCAAAGTTCCGGTTAGTTCAACAGGTCGAGTAGAGGAATTTGGATCAGCTTCAGCATCCCTTGTAATTTGAATTCTTGCCCCTGAATTGGTCTGCAATAATCTGATTGTCTCCCCAGCTTTACCAATAAGAACACCAACCTGCATAAAAAATTATGCTCGCAATCAGAGAAAACTGTCATCCAACCACAACTCCAGCCACCAGGTTGGGAGAAATAAAAAGGAAAAACTAAAATAAATGAAATCATATATAGAATTTCAGTGTAGCCAGAAGTAATTCATATCCATTCATGTGAACTAAAAATGCAATGTGAAGGTGCTGTAATTCTCCCTATGTTATGTTTGCTTGCGAGTTTGCTCTAAGATATTCTATATGTCAAGCAGCATCCCTACGGATAACCCATCAAACTCCACTCACATAATCCAAACATCCTTAAAGTATGTGTGTTTTTCTTTCTCTAAGGATGTATTTTGCAGATGCAATAAGCATCACAGTCAGTATTTTGGGCGTATTCAGAAAATCAAAGATCTGAGTATTTCTTTGAAGTAGATGTTTCAAATGGCAGATAAGACAAATTGGTGATGAAGACGAAAGCTTAATCTGACAGTAAGCTATGCTATAAGCTACAGTATCCATCAACCCCTCTCCCAACTACTTCGCAATCAACCAAATGAATCTTCTTCAAATTAATTGACACAAACATCTTGCTCATGTCTTTTGAGTTTAACCAGCTCTTGAGAATAAAGATTTTAATAATCAAAACAAACCTCAAATCACAATAGTATATTATAAACTTAACAACATGTGTTCAATAAAAATCTACTACTGTTACAAGATTTAGTCTTAACAAAATCGGCCCTAGATTTCAACTTGCCTATTTTTAAAGGAGGCTAATGCACAAAATTTCTGATGGTGGCATTAAACAATTTAACAATTTCTGATGGTGGCTAAAGCATAAAATGTTTGTATCCTGCAAACAAAGAGAATAAGCATACAAAGAATTGTTTGTATGCACGCCACTAAATATATGGCATCACTAATGCTTACTCAGATTGGTTTATGCATAAGAAGCAAAAACTAATTCCGATGTTTCCCATTCACTGTTAGCTGGTACTATTTTACTAGATCCGATTTAACATTCTTACACAGCAAGCAACAAAGAAGTTAACAGAGGCAAAAAGTTCATAATCAAACACCTTATTGTTAGGGACTTCAATTTTTCGGGATGTGTCCTGTTGTCCTTCAGAAGGAAGATTGCCATGTTCAGAAATGCCTTCAGTAGAGTTTTGAACAGCCTCAATAGACCCAGACTCAACATTCTGTGTGTAAGGAACCTGACCATTCAGCACCGGTGGGGCTGCTTCTTTCTGGACATCTTGGCCTCCATCTGCACCTGAGCAAAGCAGAAATCAGAGTATAAGAATACTTTTCCTACTTTAAATTTGCAAGTAAAATATCAAAGTATGAACTTTCACATTAATACATTATGGGCAGGATTCGTTTGCACAACCGGTTAAATTACACATGAAGCTGTTGACCAACCTAACCCAAATTCTCTCAGATCACTCAAAACATGCAGCCAATGCATCATGCATAAGTTAAGAAACCTTAAGCTTGCAATAAAATGCAGTAAAAGGAGCCCCACTGTCCTCAACTAAGGGTGAGTGAAAATGATTTTTTACCTTTTAGAGATGAAAATTTGTGAAAAGATAATTCAATCACACAGTAAAATGTCTGCTTAATAGACAGTGGTTCAACTTAATATGGAAAGAGAAGCAGCCAAAGCAGCAGGCAGCAAGGAATGATGGCATATTGGTAAGGGGTGCCATCGGATCGGATACGGATCGGATATTACCTTTACCATATTCATATCCACACCCAACCTTCGGATACGGATACGGATATTGGCGGATGTGAAAAAATGATATCCGTATCCACCAAAATCGGATATCAGATATAAATCGGATATTAGCGGATCGGATGCGGATACTAATCGGATATGTAAAAAATGGATATGGTTAAAGATAAATTAAACATAAATACTTATATTACTTTTTATCTCATCTACTACAATATTAAATGTGATACATACTATGATATTATTGTGTACATATCAATACATTCATCATATTCATTGTCATTCAACTTCTATAACAATAAATTACACGTCCTCCGGTGCTAAATGCCGATTCGGATGCCATGATTGATGTCAAAATACTCAAAATATCTTGCGGTACTCTTGCAAGAATTCGAATACTTTCCACTATTACTTTTTCATCAACTCAAAATATCAAAATTTAATGCCTTATTCCATTGAAGAATAGTCTCCTCCATACCGATATCGTTATGAAGCACGTAACATTCGTATATCGGATCGGATACAAATAAGATATTACGTTTACCATATCCATATCCGCACCTACCTTTCGGATACGGATACGGATACGAATACGAATATTGACGGATGTGAAAAAATGATATCCGTATCCAGATTGGAGGCAGATTTGGATGCGGATATCCGCGGATAATCCGTATCCGGTGGCACCCCTACATATTGGTCTTAGGTTTGCAACTAATCTATCTTAAGAAGGAAAATGGTGAGGTAACCCATCATTTGAAGCTCTTTAGCAAGCTATAACATGCACATATTCATGATGGTTCAAAATACAAACATCCAGAATAAAGAAGAAAGAATAAATGATAATAAGAACAGTTGGGCATCAAAAAAAGTTGATTAAGAATCCAATATGGATCTATTGAAACTCGCTTCATTCTAGCATTAGTGATCCAGCCAATACAATGCAAGCTTTCAATGCATCTCAATCTACCCATTAAGTTGGACTCCATAAATGGATACCCAGACCACCGAACCTGATACTTAAATAACCAAGCATCACTGTAGCAAGTATTAGACTGTATTACTTTTATATTGAATACAGGTGCATATTGGTGTGTTCTAATGTCAAATAAACAAAAGGTTTTCATTCATGCACAGGTGTGATATGTTTTGGTGGAAGCCGCAGCAAATGAACATTTAAAACAACAATCCACAATAAACCCTGATCAATAATCCAAAAACCCCAATCAAGCATCCAACCTAAAGAAACTCGAAAGCAAGAAATTAACGAACCAGCATTATTAAATGATCACCAATCAGTAAAACATACTAGTTAAAATGACTAATTGCTTAACATCTCAATCCACATGATGCAGCTTGCACTGACTAGACCACCTCCCTACTAGATATGCCTTGTAAACAAATAGTCTGGCCAACATGTAACATGGTCATTCTTTGAGAAGAAAAACTGCAGCTGTTCTAGAACACAATGAAATGAAGAGGATGCATCAAATCCTTTAAAATCATAATCAAAACCCCATAGGGGTCTCTATCAATCAAGAACTTGACAAAGGCATACCTAGACTGTAAATTTTCAGCAATGATATCATGTAGACAAGTTTAACTTGATGAGGAGAGTCCTTCAAGAGTGTCATATTAGCAAGTGGTAACGTTATTTCGATAGATTAGATACAAATCGAGCAGAAATGCTAATAACATGAACACTCAAACCCCTAATCAAGAATCCAATAGTTACAAGAGCCTATGTTTAGATCAAGAATCAAAGAACCGAGAGGGGGGGAGAGAGAGAGAGAGAGAGAGAGAGAGAGAGAGAGAGAGGTTACTCAATCCATCAACATCTCCATCATCAACGCGCTGCCTCTTCGCATCGGCGGCATCAGCCGGCCCAGGTAACTCGTCCTCGGCCTTCTTCTCGCCAGTTTCGAGAGCGGCCTCGCCCTTGCTCTTTTCGTCTTCGCACTCGAGATCCTCCAGCTTCCTCTTGTGATCTAAGGCCGAGGGAACGATCTCCGTCGCCTCCGATGGGGCAGCCGCCGCCGCTTCCGCCGCTTCTTCTTCCTCTTCCGGAGCATCCGTGAGTTTATTTAGCGCCGGTTCTTCTGAAGGAGCGGTGGCTTCTTCCTTCGTCGGAGAGGTCTCCACCGCCGTCGCTGTTGGTGCTGGTGTTTCTTCCGCCATTTGGTGGGGGGAGAGAGAGGGTCTGTGAATGAGGGGCGGGAGTCGGAGTTGAAAGAAGTTAGGGTTAGGGTTTTAGGTTTGTGGGTTAATATTGATTGATGCGAATTGCGATACGAACGGACAGATATTTCCTGGGAAAAGAGAAGTCTCACAAATGAGAGCATAGAAAAGTTTATGCGGTGAATTGAACGGATCTCGTGTGAACCCGGGACTTATACGGTAGTGCAGCCGTGCAGGAATGAACAGCTGGCCATTATTTCTCAAAAACATTAAAAAAAACTATTTCTTTTATTTTTCAAGAAAATAGTTTCACATGTCAGAGTAAAAAAAAAATAATTATAAAGAGAGAATATAGTATTTTGGTTTGCGCATTTTTAGATATACAATTTTTATGGCGTATATTTATATCCATATGTTTATCTTCAGGAACGATTTTAAGTCATTAGATATCTAAATTATTTCAAATAGAAAAAATTAGAAAAAACCTTGTTCTACAATTTTAAACTTGTTGTAATTACATAAAATTATCAAATTTAATGATAGTATGAGAATGTTATCTAGTGAATTTAAATAAGAATCTGAGTTAAAACTAATTTAAGAACTGAGTGTCCTCATGCATTCACCTTTCATTTGTTCTGCAATTAGAAAGAATTAGGTTTCAAACAATAAACTAAAAAAAATTATAATTTCATTATAATATTAACGAGTAATTAATAATTGTTGAACTTTTACTTTACTATTTAAGTATTTAGGGTTATTGTTAATTGCTTGCAAATCAAATTTTAAATAAAATTTACGTTTTTAAAATTATTAGTGTTGATTTTTCTTCTTTTTAAGAAAACAAGCAAATAAGTTACCTTTTCTAAATATACTATAAAATAAATTCATACCTGCTTTAAATATACTATAAAAAAAAGTTATAAGTACATAACAAACCAAAAAAATGGATGTAGCATAGGCTACATGTTACAAGTATAGAAATATTAAAATGCATCTTAGTCTCAGTTTTTAATCACTATTTTTATCTTAATCAATTTAATAATCATCTATTTTTTTGAAAACATCTCCTTTATAATAAAGAGTCTCCCATGCTACATAATTTCACAATTTCAGTTCACATCAGTCTACTTAACAATTCTCAAAATACTTAATATGATTTATTCTCAATTTTATTCTCTATTCACTTTCAATCACTGTTCTATTGATATTGTGTGTGTAAAGCAACGAATATTGGTATTTTTATTTCAAGTTAATGGACATGTATCCTGATGTCCACAATACTGTACACGATAATAAATCCAACATATGAGTGGCATATACATTTATCACATATACATACATATCACACATTTACATGAAATATCATATGTCATTGTTTTTCCCCTCCTACCGGCTCCTGCCCGGCCTCTTCCTATGTATATATATGTAATAATAACACAGTCTTCCTCCTCCTATCGGCTCATGCCCGGCCCCTTTCTCTGCATGTGTGTGTGTGTGGCAATAACATAACATTGTCTTCCCCTCCTATCAGCTCCCGCCCGGCCCCTTTCTCTATATATAATATATTATGATATCGCCCCGTCTTTCCCCCTTCCGTAAGCATACACATGCACAAAATATATCACTTAAAAGCAATTCACATATCCAATAAAAAGCTGAACAATACGATTAACATATTAATCAAAAGCATTCTTTAACACCTCATCTCCGAAATACGTACTCGATATGTGTCCTGATTTTTCGTTGTGTTATTTGATTTTCTGGTATTTTTTATGTATTTTTTCGAGTCTGTAGCCTAACCCGAGAAGTTTCCCTGCTTCTTTTTCTTTTTCTTTTCCCTTTTCATCCACTTTTCTTTTCCTTTCTCTCTTCTTTTCCTTCCTTTTCTTTTCTTTTTTCTTTTTCCTTCCATCGAATTCCACCAACTTTCACAACTTCTATTCTCTTCTACGCATTCCCCGCTGACTCTCTCTCTCCTCCGCTCCCACCTCCACTCACTCTCTCTTCCCCCGCTGTCAAAACTGCCTACCCCTTTCTTTTCTCTCACCACCTAATATCTCTCCTATCTCTTTCTTCAACCTCCACCAAACCCTCCATATCCTCGAAAAATCCACCATAACTATCATCTCATCCTTCAACCTCTTCACCACCAACACCAACAACACCACCACCAAACTCTGAATATCGCCACCACCAAAATCCATCACTACCACCATCTTCTTCCTCTGCCTCCCTCACTTCATCACAATCACCACTTCCACTACCTAAAAGTCACCGCCATCATCGCCATCTCCACCTCCACCTCCTAATTTCACCACCACCAACATCTTCTCCACAGTCTCCACCACCTACTCCTCCTCCTCTATAACCATCGTCACCGCCAAAATCAACACTATCTTCTTCTTCACCTCCACCAAAAACACCAACACCTCCAACATCCTCCATCTCTACCAAAATCAACCCACATCCCCACCTACAAATCCACCATCTCCTTCATCTTCATCAGAAAAATCCATCTCCACTTTCTCCACCTAAAACCATCACAAAATCCACCTCCATTACCACCACAAACACCATCCCTATCCCCACCGCCATCAACATATCCCTTTTCCCTCTTCCCGACCGAAGGTTATCTGACCTTCGCTGACCCAAGGTCGTGGCCACCCCCTTTCCCCCTCTCCATTTCTCTATCCTCTCTCTATTTTAATTCGTATTTGAATGCATTTACGCATTATTCTTCGGAGTTCGCGAGGCATTCGTCGGATTCCGTGTCCTAGACGAGTCCCCTGTTTAGTTGAGCTTGCGTTGTATTTGAGCTTGTATTTGTATTTTGTGCTGGAATTGTAATTATGTCTCTGTGTTGAATGTTTGTAATAGCGTAGTTTAATACACACACACACACACACACACACACACACACACACACACTGCTTGTAATACTTTTCTATTATTATGCGTGGCCGACCCTTCGTGGCCGTTAGCCTTCGGCCTCAGCCTATGGGTTTAACCGCTCTGCAGTTTTCTACTATAGTTTTCGGACTTAAACCCTCCATCCTGGTTTCTATAATAGCTCCATCAAGAGGCAAGCTCAACGGTTTACCGCAAATTCGCCCGAGCGTAGCTTCGCCGCATGTATTAGTAGACGTTCATACGCCGCTTCGCCACAGCACGGCTTCGCCACGTGTGATTACAGAGCATTCATACGCCACTTCACCGTGTGCGTTAGCTTCGCTGCGAGTGCGGCTTCGCTATGTGCGTTAGTTGGATGTTCATACGTTGCTTCACTACGAGCGCTAGCCTCGTTGAGCGAATTAGCACTTAGTGTCGCATGCTTGCTTCCCCTCTCCAAACGACCCTTCCTTCTCCCCTCCCCCTCCTCCTTCCTCCTCCCTCCTCTCTCTCCTCTCCATCTCCCATCTCCCTCCTCCTTCCTCCCCTTTCCCCCCTCTCCTATTCGCTGCTCAGTTTCACCACGAAGCGGTAATCTAGTCAAAATTGATCGAGCGAAGAGCTGAAGGTTTCTCCCGTGACTCCTTCAGAAATTACGTCCGTCCATCCTCTCTATTGCGCTCTCTCCTCCTCTTCCTCCCTTTCTCTATTCCGCTCTCCCCCCTCTCTGCTTCTCCTCTCCCTTTCCCCTATCTCCCTCTCCTTCTCTTTGATCGTCCCCTCTTTATGCGAGCCCTTCCCCTCCTGTACCTTCTTTCTCATGTTCCTGGTCATCTTCCTCCTCTTCAAACCCCTACCCCTTTTATTTCCACTATTTCTCTCTCGCTGTCGTTGGTCGGTTTTTCACTGATGATGACAACGGTATACTAGTTATTATTATAATAAAAAACCGACGGAAGGGTGATTTTCTCCCGTGACTTGTATATACACTTTGTCCGTTCGCCTTCATCCGCGCGAGATAGAGAGAGCAGTATCGACCCCTTCCTTCTTCTTCATCTCTCACCTTCCCCTCATTCTTCCTCCTTCTGATCGATCAACCGTTTTTTTTACTGAAAGCAGCAATACGCTAGTTATATTTTATTTTTTTAAATAAGTTTTTTTTTTAAAATGCCCTATGCCTAAGGGTGACATCAGATGCAGATATCCGCACCTCCAACATGGATACAAGTATCATTTTTTCACATCCGTCAATATCTGTATCCGAAAGTTAAGTGCGGATACGAATATAGCAAAGACAATATTTGATCCGTTTCTGATCCGATATCTGAAGGTTGAGTATTTGATAATGATATCCATATGGAAGAGACTATTCTTCAATGGAATGAGACAATAAAATTTTGATATTTTGAGTTGATGAAAAAGTAATGGTGGAAAGTATCTGATTCTTGCAAGAGTAGCACAAGATATTTTGAATATTTTGAAATCAGCCATGATATGTGAATCGGAATTTAGCACCGGAAGTCGTGTACTCCATTGTTAGAAGCCGAACTATAATGAATACAGTGAAATTATTGATATGTACACAATAATATCATATTATGTATCATATTTTATATTATTATAAATGAGATCAAAAATACTATAATTATATCCTTTTTGTTTATTCTTAACTGTATCTATTTTACATATCTGATTAGTATCCGCATCCGATCTGCTAATATCAGATTCGTATTCGATATCCGATTTCAACGGATACAAATATTTTTTCACATCCAGCAATATCCGTATCTGAACATCCAATCCGACCCCCAAACCCAAAAAAAAAAAAAAAAAAAAAAAAAAAAGCGCGCACACACAAAACTTCACGCACCCGAGCGGACGAGCAAGCGCCCTCCCCGCGTGAACTCAAAACGAGCATGACTCGAAGAAAACCCTAGCGAAGCTTCCAACCTTCGAAATGTCGAGTAAGTCTTCAATCTCAAGTAATTTCTCTGGTTAAGTTCGTTCTTAGAAATTCAAAAAATTTATGCTGGATCTCTTGGGTTTTTTCGTCGCATCCGAGAAATCCTTCATCTTTTCCTGATTCAATTTATCCCAATTGTCGTTTTTAGGCGGCTTAGCCCGCTTATGATTGATAGCTTCTCAAATTTATTCTACTCTCACTTGTGATATGCGCGCTGGTTTAATTGTGATCATTTTTTCCTTTGTGATTTACAAATTGGGATAGCTTCAGAAATAATGTGATAGCTTTAAAAACATTTAAGCTCATTTTTTTCTTTTGGTTTTGTCCAGAAAAAGGAAAAAATGTCCTTTTAACTCGATCCATATTTGCGTATTTTCCTGATTATTTCCTTGAAACTAAATCTCTCCCTACTGAACAATTAGGTTTTACAAGTCTCTCATTTTAAGTAGAACGGGTATTCATGAGTTGATTCTGAATTTTATCTCATTTTTCTTTGCTATTTTTTGAGCATCATCATTGAGTGCATTGCTCTTCACCCCTTAATAGCAAAATTGGTTTTTATTTTATCCTGAGGTTTATATGATTCTAATTTGCTGTTTCATAGCACCCGTGATGGACGCTGAACTCCTAACTCTGCATCCTGGGTGAAGTTTGATTAACATTGTCCCATGGAGAAACCTGAAAAGAATTGCAGCGGGGAACATAGGAACGAGATAATGCCTTCTGTTTCTGGTGCCGGGGGTTTTAGTGAGGTGGAAGAGATGTCACCAGATTTGTTGAAGAACACACCTTCAAACATTGCGAGATTAGAGGATGAGATTCAGCACTGCAAGAGTAGGCAGAAGTATCTGGCGCGAACGAAAAGGCCTTCTGATGGGGAGGATGTCCGGTGGTATTTTTGCAAAGTGCCTCTAGCAGAGAAACATATGCTAGTTTGTTTATTGATTTGCTTTCTTTTTCCTTAATCACAGCAGCTGCCATTATTTCTTCCTTTAGGCTACTTACAAAACTGTATACATATCTAAGTGGAGGCTATAGTTCCTTAAGCTCTGAATTCTCACATCTTTTATTATGCTTAATTGTCAATTAAGTTCCTGCAGCAATTATTTGTTAAATACATTATGCTAGTGACATGACTTCTGTACTTCAATCTATGTCAAAATAAGTAAAAAGTGTGGAGGAATTGAAAATCATACAATGCAGACAAGCATGGGGAAAACCATGCTGCGTTTACTTTCCCCCATTTTTTCTTTCCATGCAGAGGTTACAAACGAGATATGTTCTCTTCATTCTCATGATCTTGATAAATGATTAGTGCAAGGTGGTTAGCAGTAGATAGGTTTTGATGATTTTTCCATGGTAAGCTGCAGGTCTAATGCTCTACATACTTATGCTTTGCTAAATAAACTTTTTTATGTGCACAGCTTAAGTGCGGAACAATAAAAAAAAAGACCGTCCATGTGGTAAAACTACACATCAAGATTAAAATAAGACCACTAAATTAGAGATAAACAAGACATGTCAATGTGTAGATGAACTAATGTAAGATTCATTTCCAGCTTTTTGCAGCATTATCTATGACAAGGATATATGCGGAGAAATGAGCACATGTGTAGGAAGTCAAAAATTAATGAGAAGTAGCTGATATATATTTCTTCACTGATTTGGATTACCGTTATTATTATTATTTTCAATTGACAGAGCTTTCTGCTTCAGTTCCTCGAACAGAAATAGTGGGCAAAGGTGATTATTTTCGGTTCAGCATGAGAGACTCTTTTGCACTGGAGGCTTCTTTCTTAAAGGTCATCTCACTCTACTATTAAGTTAAATTTAACTTGAGAAAACACATCAATACGATTCTCAACTGATTTTGTTCATGGAATTTATTTTAAGTAAAATTTTGAAATATTTCTGATAATTCAGATTTTCTTAGATTTACTTATTGTTTTCATGCTTCTTTCTCACTAGATTAGTTTTTGACTGACGTACATGCTCCTGCTTTAGCTCTATATTCAGTATGTCTTGACCACTTAACTCACACACACAACTTTATCCTTTAGGGTTGGCCTCCACATTATTATTACGAGCACTTCAATGGGCCATCATATGGGTGACCAACACCCTTCTTCTAAATCTTTATACCTCAATTAGTCCAAGGAAGAGGGATTAGCAGTTTGGAAACTTTCTCCCTAATCAAGTGATAACATTTAATGCATAGGTAAACTTTTTCTAATACTTGACCCCTCGTTGATGTAAATCAACCTGGATCGTAATCACCTTCAAATCGTAACCAAAATTTAAAATTTAAAACTAGATAGAATTTTAAGTTTTCACTCCTTACGCGGGCTTCTCACCCAAAACTCGAGAGCAAATAAACTCAGAAATTTAACTGGATATTTTAAGGAAAGTTTTAATATTCAATATTCCAATGAAATAGTCAATGGGCCTTCTATAAGCTTTACAAGAAGGGACTTTTAGGAAATAACCGATGTGGTACTAAATGCCCACAAAAAGAACATATATTACATCAACTAAATGACATAAAATAAGTCTAAAATAAAATTAAACTAAAGCCAAAGAACTGCATTACGCCGCTTCCTGAAATAGACTCGATCGAATCGACCCCTAAGCGCGTGATGTCCTCATCAATTCCCCCCGGGTGGGAAGAACTCGACCCCGTCGAGTGTATGGGGGAAGCTGCTGGCTCTGATAGCGTTCCAGTAGGTCGGGATCAAAATGCTGGAAGTCCTCCTCGGTAATCCAAGAATTTTCTGAATCAGGTCTTTCTTTTCACTTAATGAGATAGCGTCGTGTCCCCCCGTCTCTAATAGAGACAATCTGATCATCCAAGATAGAATTTATGTTTTCTATTGCATGGGGTAGTTTAGAAGGAAGTGGATGTAGTGGGAGCTCTTAGAAAGAAGGTCTTAGGTGGGCTCATCTACTAATGGATCAGAAGGGATATCAAAGGTACCTCTATATGGAACTAAGTTCTCAACATTAAAAGTGCAACTGATGCCAAAATCCGGTGGGAGATCCACCACATAAGCATTTGAATTGATCTTCTTGAGAATTTGAAATGGCCCTACGCTTTGCGCGTGTAATTTCTTCGCGTTTCCCCGAGGAAACCGCTCGCATCTGCGGACCATCACATAACCGACATTAAATGTTTTTAATCTGCGATGTAAATCTGCAGAAGCTTATAATCAACATTATTTTTCATTATTTTCTCTTCACTCATCCTTGGGCTATTTGAGGTGTGTTGATCAAGAATGGCGCGCGTCATCATCGGAATGGCCCATCATGAAGCTCTCCATAAAGCCAACTTTGTGGCTGGTTCCTAAAGAATCCACTCAGCCGCAGGTATATATAGGACTAGGAAGGTTATGATAACTCCTAAAAGTACGAGGTAGCACATCTGCTGTGAATTCTGTAGATTTAGCCAGTCAATCTTTTCAAGATAAGTGGAGAAGTTTGAAGGATTAAATAATAGTGAGTGCATGGATGCTTAAAAAAAAATCTATGGTGGGAAACATGCTAAATTTACTTTTTGGATTAGTATTTAGTTGAATTCCTAAAAGGAATAACACGAAAAAATTTGCTATGGGAGATTGCATTCATCTCTCAGGCATAATACAAGCTGACGAGCCAAATGGATTATTTTCTTAACATCATCAAGTAAAAATCTCGAGATTAGGGGGAAAGGGGTGTAACATGGATGGATTTTCCACTATACAAGACTAAGTTCAATTGACGATTTACTTGGTTAGTCTCAGGAAAATGAATTACCATCCTTGCACAAAGTTTCTCTAAAAAGTTAAGGTAGATTAATCTCATACTTTTATAGCGTAACTTGAAGGAGGTTATCCTAAAAATGAATAAGCGATCAAGCTTTGGTAAAGTAACCTGAAGGAGATGCTTCCATACACAACCAGCATCATCAATGACAACAGAGAAGCCTTGATTCCTGACTCTTTGGGTTGGCTAGAAGAATTAGTTTTCCCCCTTCTGGCTTTATTGAGACCATCATCAAAAATGCATGCATAAACAACCGCCATATCCTTTTTGCAGCTTCAATTCAAGTTCATTTGATATTTTCTCGTAGCACCCTCATCTAGGGTTATACATTTTGTTGACTTACAAGTTACAACACATGTAGATATACTTGATCCATGTGACTTTATGCATGCATGTTGTTTCTGGAAATGAGTAGGCAGCACACTAAAGGACAAAGCAAAAGTAGCCTCTCATTCATCAAGCATTCTAATATGCTATCTTCTCTGGTGGTCTGAGCGGCATATCCTTTCAATTCTCTTTACCAGTCTGCATTCAAGAATTGACCTCTTGATGTGAGTGCTATATTTATACCAGAGATGCTCCTTGCCAGACATAAAATTCATGTTTGTGTTATAGATTTCCCAGCCATTATACACAAGTTGCTTGAAGCTATGGGTACATTAATGATGTAACGTTACCCTTAACTTACCCCACACGTCTTGTTTCATCCAGTAAGAGAGAATTTTATGTCTTTGAAGTTATAGATAGATGCAATTGTACTGTGCATTACAGTTGTAACCACCAAGACGTCATCATTTACTCTTTCCGTGTATTTTGATTAACATATTTTCTCTGATTAATTGGGTGGCTGTTTATTCGATGTCTGATTACTAAACATGCTTGAATGTACCTTTTCATATTAATTGCATAAGCAAATTCTTGTCTATGTATGTTCTATAATTTTTATTTCTGAATTTATGATAGAGGGAGGAAGAGCTACTTTCTTATCGGTGGAAAGAATATGCTGAATGCAGTGAAGGTCCTAGTGGATCTCGCATTGAGCACTACTGGTGGCTATGGAACTGACGAACTGTATGCTGCTGGAGAGAGAGCTGGTGTCCCTGTGAAAGGAGGCCTTTATGAGGTGGTTATCTCACTGTATTTAAATATCTTTTACGAGAATGCTAAGTTACTTTTTCTAGTGTCATTTTCTAAATTCTTTATTTTCTTATTTTTTTAGGGTAAAGGTTGAGAAACCTATTCCCCTACTCACGAAGGAATTTCTTATTTTTGGCATCTTTGTCCATATTTTACCCGTATGCTATCTCCTTTAACCAACCTGCTTCTTTTGGTTTCTGCTTTCATAATTGTAACCTACGCTGTTTCTACGCAGACACACTATTTATTTCTTGATTTTCCTAAAAGAAAATCTTCGTGTATTCTCTTTTGTTATTACGCATCCGTCATTTTTTTTAACGTCTTTCATCATTTTTTCTCGTATAAAATGAAACGGACTAAGATGAACTGTACAGAGCTTCGAATCTGTGTGGTTAGGGGATTATTGAATCACAGTGTCAACCATTTGCTTTATGGGTTACATGCATATTGACTGACTTGAACAGACAATCTTCCCTATAAAATGGAAATTAAGTCCACTGGTGTAGATTTTTTTTGTCTAGCAATGTGCTAAATGTTATCTTGAAAGATGAACCCTTGAAAGTTTTTGGAAATGACTCTGCAGGTCTCACCTAATGGGTAAAGAAAAAGAGGAAGTTTAAGATAGAATAGGTCAAGTGCAAGAGAGAAATATTAGGACTGGCCTAAGACGGATGTTGCATTGATGATTCATGCATTCACCATCTTGGTCTATATTTCTTATTTCAGGATTTCAATTTCTAGTTATTATGAGGTGCTTCATTGAAACAGAGAAATGGACAACTCAACCACGAGGGAATGCCCAGCAACTGTGATAGGGCAGGCAAGCGCGACCGCCAACTGATCCATCATCTCCTCCTCGTCGGACTCATCGAAGCCAATCATGCTCCTTTTCTGCAAAAAGAAAACAAGCATTCAAGAACAACACTATGGAGGAAAGCCTAACTATATTCAGGATCTACCTCCTCGGGAAGTTGAGGTGTCAAGGACTGCGCTGGGGCCCTTTTCCTCTTAGTAGGGATCACTCACCCCGGGATCCTTGGCCTTCCAGACTCGACCACCGACTGTTTTGTGCTCGGAGCGGTACGCTCAGGATAACAGGGGGCATGGGAGGCATGTTCGGGTAGAACTACTAGCTCCAGTTGCGGTGGTCGTAGTTGATAGCTGCCAGCTTCCTCAGCTTTGCTTCAATGTTAGTGGAGAGCGACGCTCCTCCCCGAGCGATCGGGCCTAAGTTCCAAGTGTTCAGGATGACCCCGCGCCTATCCTTCGACTCAGCCAACCACATCCCCATGCTCGCCCTCCTTCCATGTGCCCACAATCTCCACGCCACCTCACCCTTTGCCGCTGCAAGCCATCAACCTCACCATTGCAACCCATCGACCTCGTCGTTGCAACCTATCGACTTCGCGGACAGATCTAGCCTTTGCCTTAGTCGGGGACTCCTCTGCAGGGTTCTTCTCCACTACAGCTTCTTCTCAGATTCAGGCTCTGCCACCTCGTCGTCGTGAACTGACCAATCCCCATCGACGCCATTAGACCTTCCTCGCAGTGAACGAGGATCGGTTCTCCCTCGCCGTTAGCATCATCCTCCACCAGATCCATCTTCATCAGCCCACCACGACGCCAGCAAAGGCGTTTATGACGCCCATAGTCGTCGCTGCCGTGAGCTCTTTCCTCTGAAAATCCCCTCTGCCTTGGTTGCAGAGGTTGAGCTTTCATCGTCTTCTTCTCGTTGAGGTCACTGCCTTCCTCTGACCTCGGCGATGACAGCCACCGCCGCTCAGACCATCTTCGCCGCTGTCACCCTCCACAGCCGTCTGTGCCAGTGGCTGGCACCATCCGCCGCCACTAAGGTTGTGTAAACCCTATCCAGGATTGGGAGAAGAGGGAGAAAGATTTGGGTTTAGGGGTTAAAATTTCCCAAACCCAAATCTTATAACCCGATCTCATATTGGGTTTAAGTTGAGGGTTTTCAAACTGAACCCGACTCGAACCTGATTGCTCCGACTCACTTAGTCCACTAAGCCAGTACTGACTAAGCCAACTCAACTGAGTCAACTCAGCGAACAACAACAGCACAGTTACATTTCAAAGGCTGTTTCTTGCCCTTCTGAGTTCGTTTCGATCTCTGTTAGAAGCGTTGGATGCTTGACTGAGTCCCGGAGCCAGTTGAAAGAGTTCACAATAGTTGGACAACAAATCTGACTTTTACAAGCTTATGTTTGGTGTCGGTACTGTTCTCACAGTAGAAGATTAGCGTTTCAGACCCCGTTTCTAGTCTGATTTGAGCCTACTTCGAGCCTTTGAGAATTCTTGAGTAATTTCTGAGCTTGTGCACTGAATTTTTCTTATGGGCTTTTATTTTTGTGGTTGATACACTTATACTAATAGTCATCCAAAGGAAGTTGAACGAAAAATATATGCAGCTGTCCCGACTTTTCGGGGTTTTTATGACTGTTACAGTTATGAAGACTGGGAGAGCAATCTAGAAGCTTTATTCAATTATTTCGCTCTGACATCTGAGCAGAAGTGCTTCTATAGTCGAATGAACTTGGTGGGAGAGCCATGTTAAAAGAACAATCATAAGTTATGTTGCAGTTGTTGTTGAGTTGGAGCCCGAGTTAGAACCAAATAATGCAGCTGAGCCAGAGTCAGAGCCAGGCCAGTGGCAGCCGTTGTTGTGAGCCCGAACCAGAACCAGTGATAGGAGAGCCTCTTGTAGATACTCTAACACATCTCCCAATGGAACTTGCCATGGAGCTAGTGCCACCTCCACCAGCTGTGTCCGTTCCAGTGATCCTGAGATCGCCTGACTTGTACGATCCTTTACAGATCTTCATACATGAGACAACGTCATAGGAGTTCAGACTATTCATGTGCGAAGTACAATTAAGTTGGTTCTCATCTGGGAGGATGCGCCTCTATCTGCTACCTGTGTATTGCTTGAGCTGCCATCCTTTATAGGAGATGTGTCACAGAAGCCATTTTCACCTCCACTACCGTGGCTCAGGCATGATGCATCCGTGCTGATTCCTCGACCACCTCTATGGCCCTGTTGAGAGTCGGGATCTACACTCGATAGGGTTGAGTTTTTCCCAACCTCGAGGGAATGATGGAGACATCTAATTGTTTTTCTTAGTTTATTTTATTGGCTTATTTTAATTGTTTTAGTTTCACATTAGTTATGGTGGAAAACTCTCTGTGATGTAGGCCTATGTAAGGCCAAAACTGCTATTGTTTTGAGAAGTTGATTGATTATGAAAATTGCCTTTTGAAATTTTTTTTTTGAGTAGCCTATGTGCTTCGGGTGAGATGCCCAAGAGAGAGATTCTCAAACTCTATATTGGGTGATAAACCTTAAGTTGAGATTTGCTAGAGTTTGTCCCCATCATTGTGTCTACATGAAACTGCTTATTAAGTTAGGTTATTAGTATTGAGTTATTGGGTTGTTACCTATATACCCCCTTTATACCTTGCTTTCCTCAAGATCACCCCCTCTCCTCAGCCGCTGCCCCTCCCACTCCTTCTCCTGAAGCCGTCGCCAACTCTCCAACCTGTCGCCTCCTTCTACTGCCTACAAGGCTGGTCGAGGCATCCAGAGATTCCTACAAGTCTGCCGAAGCCTTCCAGCAAGAAAAGAAGCCCTACAAGACTTCTCTGGTGAGATCTGATCTGTTTCCTTCTCAAAATAATCAGATTTTACATCTGATTTGGCTATTTAGATGCTCTACAATACTTCTCTGAAGAGATTTGATCTTTTTACTGCTCAAAAATCATATTTTTTACATTTGATCTGGTTATTTTAGGCTGAAAAATTATTTCTTTTGATGCTAATTTGACTGTCTATGCTACTATCTGGTAACTAAATTACTTGTTTCTCTTACTGGCTGATTTCTGATAATTTATCCAACTGGATACTGTGTTTGAGACAACAAGTTTCTCCTCCAATATGATCTCTTCTTTGATGGTTGAGACTTCTGTTCCCAAGATAATATTGGAGACTACGGTGAAGTTGAATGGATCTAACTACTTGTTATGGGTGCAAGCGTTTCATATATTCATTGGCGCTCAAAACAAATTGGCTCACCTCTTTCAAGCTCCGCCTGCTACTACAGATCCTACTTATTTGACCTGGCTTACTGGAGATTATTCTGTGATGACATGGCTTCTCCATAGTCTAAAGGAGAAAATTAGTAGTATTATCATGTTCTTGACTACTTCTAAGGAGATGTGGGATACACTGAAGGTGATGTATGACAATCAGAAAAATCCCTTAAGAGTGTTTGAAATCTATGAGTGACTATTTGATCTTAAACATGGAGATAGATCTGTGTCTGAGTTCTATAGAGAACTCAAGGGTTTGATTGATGAGCTAGAGATGCATCAGCTTTTCTGTTACTAATGCGGCGACCTTGAGAGGATATCATCAAGATCTAACAGTATCAAAGTTTCTATCTGGCTTGAGTCCTACACTACGATTCCAGGTGCGGGGTCACATAGTAGAAGGGGACATTATTCCCATGTTGACTGCCACCTTCGCGAGAGTTCTGTAGATATTTACTGGAGCTGATGTTTCATCTGCACCATCTATTGATCTGTTTGCCATGATTTCTGGGCGTGGCAGAGGTCGTAGTTGTGGTCGCGATTTTGGAGGATGAGGATGTGAACCCGTTGGAGGTGGAAGAGGTTCTTATAGAGGCAGACAGAGTGCCTCTAAGAAAGGATCCCGACAATGTAGGCATTGTGGGCGCAATAATCACATCTCTGAAAAGTGTTAGGATAAATTTGGTCCACTTGAGTGGGCACAACTATCTGATTCTGATCCTACTGTCCTGTGTGGTAATCCTCAGGTCTCTTCATCCACTATTCCTGGCTCTTTCACGGCTGTAATGTCGCAGTAAGAGTATGATAAACTCTGCCAGTTAGAGTCCTCTTAGAACAATCTTTCAGCGACTCATACATTTGCTTCAGGTATGCACGCCTATATTGTCTCTCCTCTTAAACAAAAATTTGTTTCATTAAATTTGTCAAGTGTCCACCCCTCTGCTAAAATTACTGATTGTACCCATTCACCTGTATTAGGCAATGAGGTAGTTCATGCTACTCCATCCTTGACCCTCACTAATGTCCTATATGTTCCACGATTCCCTGTTAGTCTCTTGTCTATTAGTCCGTTTATTAAACATAATAACTGTAAAATAACTTTTTTCCCTTCTCATTGTGTGTTTCAGAACTTGTCGATTGGGAAGAGAATTGGTTCGGGGCATGATATCAAAGTCATCCTGAAATGGATCATTGGCGAGCTGCAAAGAAAGTGTAACACCCCGTTCCTGGAATACGTACTTAGATACGTATTCTGATTTTTCGATCTTATTTTTTTGATTTAGTTTTTGTATTTGTTTTTGTTTTATGATTATTTGTGTGATTATTTTGTATTGATTCGAAGGCAGCCCTAGTCTGAACTGGAGACCAGATCCTAGTGTATTACTCGATTTGGTCTTTCCGGTAGTCAGATTTGACCAGTTTTAGTTTCAAACATCATTTTTCAATATTTTAAATTTTTCATGATTTTATGAAATTTTTTCAGAATTATTCTGCAAAATCTTCAAAACCGGTGTTGATTAATATCGCTGACCGATTCCCGGATTTTTTAGTTTCCAAATGGAGTTAAAATTTTAGAAACGGCTTTCACATTACTTCTTAGAATCTCATTTTCTATCGAACATTTTTTGAGATTTTTATGAATTTATTAAAATTTGACCGATTTTGGTGTCGACCGGTATTGCCAGAAGATTCCAGAATTTTTAATTTGAAAACCAAATTGAATTTCTCGAATCCGATTTCATAGGCATCTTAAAATAATATTTTTTATTTTGAGAATTTTTTGGAGCATTTTTGAAACAGTCAATTTTTACATGCATTAAATAATATTATTTTATTCTCTTCTTTTTCTTCTTCTTTTCCCTTTCTTTCTTCTCCACCTACTCCCCATCCTCCCCCATACCCCGCTAACTGCAGCAGTAACAAGCAGCCTATTCCCCCAGTCCTCCTCTCATACTCCTCTATCCCTCTCTTTATTCTCTCCTTCTTTCTTTCTTTTTTTTTCCCATTCTCTCTATCTCCCTCTCTCTCCCACCAAGTCCTCCTTCCTCCCCTTGACTGTCGGCCAACCAGCACCACCGCCGGCGCCACCCTCCGGTCATCTCCTCTACCAAGCCACCCTACATCATCTCCCTCTCCAACTCCATCTCCAACAACAACTACTACTACCCTAACTTCAACATCACCATCTTCACCACCATTCACCACCATCGCCTTCTTCCTTCTCTTCCACCTTGGCCGGTCACCACCACCACCATCTAGGGCCGACCACCTTTTCCCCAAGCTCCCCTCTTCTCTCCTCCACTTTCCTCCTCTTCAATTTCCACTCCTCCAATTTTTCAAAACCCATCACCATCACCTTCATCTTCTTCTTTAATCCACCATCAATCCACTACCAATTCCTCCACTTTCACCACCCAATCACTATCTCCTCCTTCTCCAACTCCCCAACACCACCACCTTCAACCAACACCACCACCACCTTCACCATCAACACTAACAACAACCACAACAACAACATCAACAACTCCCTCCCTCTCCTCCACCTAAGGGGCGCCATCGGTCGCCCCTCTGCCGGCGCCGCCTAGACCGCCGACAGTGGCCAGAGCCGCCGGCCACCACCCTCCTTCTCCCCCTTCTCTTCTTTATTCTTTCTTTCCTTTCTTTCTTCTTTCTTTCTTTTTTCCTTCTTTCCTCTTTTACCCCCTTCTTTTCATCAAATTCTTTCTCTTACCCCCTCTATTATTTCCACCAAGGCCTCTCTCTCTCACTCACTTTCCTACAAGTCTTGCTCTCTCCAACATCTCTCTCTTTCATTCTTTTCTCTCTCCTCTCTTTCCTCTCTCATTCGCTCTCTCAATAAATTAATATATATATATATATATATATATATATATATATATATATATATATATATATATATATATATATATATATATATATTAATGTATGGATTAGTGGCATGTACGTGTTTATGGTGTTCCGGGATTTTACGATATTTTTTGGTGATTTTAAGCGAGTACCTTTCTTGTGCTGTTTCATGCCTTGTTAATGCTATTCTAGAGTTTGATATAAATATAAGCGAGTACTTTCTTTGGGTTGCTTCATGCCTTGAGAATTCTATTTTAGGGCTTGATATAAATTTAAGCGAGTATTTTGTTATCATCAATTCATGTTTAGTAACTGCTACTCTAACGTTTATTGCATGATATATTGATATGTGAATGTTTTTTTACTACCGTTACATGCCTAACAATTGCTACTCTGGTCTTTAATACATGATACATCGTTATACGAGTTGATATATGATATGCGAGTGATTTTTAAAATTAACATGTTATATGAATACCTGTTGTTCGTTATTTTAATCCATTGAACTGGTATTATATTTGCATTGGATATGCCTAGATACGCTCCCGCTTCGCTCGGCCTCGCAAGCTAATTAATAGATTAAATTATTGTTATTATAGATATGATTATGAAGAGTTTGAAATGTTTAACTATATTGTCTCATGTATCATATTACATGCCAGATGATTGCCTGACATATAATATTGTGGCTCTATATTCAACTCACCTGACACCGACATGTTAATTATCTGACACTGATATGTTATACTTGATACATGATCCCTAACACTTGATACCTGACACCTGTACTTGACATGTTATCACCTGACACCTGATACCTGACATCTGCTACATAACACCTGATAATTGACATGCCATCACTTGATACTTGACATATGCTATCACCTGGTACTGACACATTTGACCTGATATTGTGACATATGACTGGATACTATTACACCTGACACTTGTATTACATTGCATATTCATGATTATCACTTTTACAGGGACCTTGACATGATTATTGTAATGCTACCAGACATCTAGTACTCCTGAACTCCTATATCTCCTGTACTCATGTCCCCTGCACTGTTACTCTTGTTAATAGTACGGTCATACCGGCGTCCGGCAGAGCATGCCTGGTATCAGGATGGCGAGGATGTATCCCACCATCATGCTAGCGTCCGGCGGATCCTGAATGGAACTAAGTGCCACACGGAGTAAAGTGTCACGCCACACACGTGGTGGGGCCACCTCTTGAATCTGTGGGGCCACCTCTAGAATCCATTCCCCATACAGAACAAAGTGCCATATGGAGCAAAGTGCCACACCACACATGTGGTGGGGGCCACCTCTTGAATCTATGGGGGCTATCTCTTGAATCGTGGGGCTACCTCCTGAATCTATCCTCCAAAGGAAATAATCCTTTCTCCTGCCTGTGCCGCCTGGTGTTAGCGTGATAAAAATTCTCAGTACATATTAACATACACACATACCTGTACAATAATAACGCCAGGAGCATATACTATTTCATCTCTCTCCTATTCGAATAATGGTACCCGCATATCGGAGTTCGGATGAGTTCTATTGAAAGTGCGGGCTCCAGTATGAACTGTCGGTGCTGTGGGACGCCGGTGGGAAAGGGACAAGAATAACAAATGATACTGATGATTATTATTGGATAAGTTAAATGTAACATACTAATTTACCCATGCATGTGACTTGCTCTATTATTTTGATTTTACAATTCATGTTGTATGACTTGAGCTGGACATTCTGTTTTACTATATATGATTCTAGATTATTACGGGATTTCCTGATCTATTGTTTACTGACTTGTACCGGCATTACATGTTTATGTGTACCTATGCTCTCCATACCGTTTTCTATGCATGTTTTTCGATTCACATTTATTGATATACATGTATTTACTTGATTTCAGATTTACTGTCGTTCCTTTAATTTCCTTTATGTTACTTGTCATTGCCTGTACCTGTATGCCTAGACCACATCACTTGATCATGTACACGTGTGACTGTCTGAGCACGCCAACTGACTTTATTATATTGTACTCACCGGGTTGCTTTCTGACAACCCTGAATCCTCATGTCCAGATCCTAAAGTCTGGACCGTGGTGACCTTGTTGTACCTGATCAGAGTGGCGCAGCGGAAGCGTGGATTAGCAGTTGCTTACCCGGACCCTTTTTCTTCCAGCCTTCTCATGATCGGCTCGCGAGATTCTCATCTTACTACTCGTGAGTACTTTCCCGTATTTCATATTGTACATCTTGCTTTTGCGCTTCTTGGTGATCTTATGTTCTTGATTTATTGTATCATACTCTATGATAGCTGTGTACTTGTGTTATTATTGCTGGAATGTATATTATCACTGTGCTTCCGTACTCTGATTCTTACATGTATTGATGCTTAGCGTATATATGTGAGGGTATTTCTACCTTACGTATATACGTCGTAGTAACGTCTCCGTACCCGCGGGATCGGGGCGTTACAGAAAGTGTTTAAGATATTTACAAGGGACGAGTGCTTACCTATAGGACATCCGATTATCTTGAGTTATTTGGATATTCAGATTCAGATTTCGCTGATTGTGTGGACACCAGGAAATTCACATTTGGCTATGTTTTTATGTTAGCTGGAGGAGAAGTTTCGTGGAAGAGTGCGAAACAGTCTGTCATTGATGTTTCCATTATGGAGGTTGAGTTTGTGGCATGCTTTGAGGTTACAGTTCAGGGATTATGGCTGTGTTATTTTATTTCAGGACCTGGGATTGTTCATAGTATTGCCAAGCCATTGAAAATTTATTGTGATAATGTCGCAGCAATATTCTTCTCTAAAAATGACAATTATTGAAAATGTGCTAAACATATGGAATTGAAATATTTTGCCGTTAATGAAGAAGTTCAGAAACAAAGAATGACTATTGAGCATATTAGCACCAATCTTATGATAGCGGATCCGTTAATTAAAGGACTATCACCTAAGACCTTTAGTGAGCACATTGAAAGGATTGGTATTATTGTTCGTCATGATTGATTTATAATGTATTGTATATGTTTCTTGATATTATGTTGTTAACATTATGTTGTTTTCATAAAGCTCTTTATGTTTAGTCACTCTGATCTCTTGATGTATTGTTTCTGATTGATATATGTTATTCAGTTGTATATTTCTTTATATTATGTTGTTTTGTATACATGAATGATAAAGATGACATAATTTATACTTGATAAGGGTATTACTGTTAGACCATTAAGAATTATCAAAGATTGTTCTGAGTATAGAATTTGTAACGTGATACATGGAAGGGACTGTGTTGATACGACATACGACCGCCATGATCCTTATGGGTTCTTGCTCAATAATGTTTATATTCTGAACATTTTAAGATGTGATCTTTGGCTAATTATTATTGTGTACACACTATGTATTATTTCTGAAATATAAAGTTACATAATATTATATGGACCAAGTGGGAGAATGTTAGAAATAATTTTATAATTCACTTTAAAGTGGTCCATATATTAATGTTGTCTATGATTATTTAGAAATAATTAAAATTGACTAAGGGTGTTATGGTCATTTACCTTTATGGAGATATTATTGCAGTTAATTAAGGGGTATTATGGTCATTTATCTTGATGGAGAGGTAATTGCAGTTAATGAAATAACTGCAATTTGACAGTAATTAAAACTTTTGTATAAGAAAGGTCTTCTCTCTCTATTCTTACTTAAGTTTTTCTTTATCCATTAAAAGAGAATACACAACTTTGTATAAAGGGAACAAAGGGAGAGATACAACCTTATCTCAAAGTTTTTTTTATTTTATTAAGATATTAATCATGGAACCAGGCATGTTTAAATTGCTTTTAAGAATAGTGAAAATGCATAAAGTTTCAGGTTCTGAATTTATGTTTATGCAATTTAGCGCATAAAAGTATGTTTTAATTATCGTTTTTCTTTGCCATTGAAATTGCCATTAAGTTTTAACACTCTTTTCAGCAAGTCAAATTCTCTTAAAAGATAAAAAAATATTATCAGGTAGCTTCTGTATTGTATTTTGCAAATCAAAACGGAGACAAGGCGCAGGCCAGAACATTTACAAGAGCCACCCACATTGTTGTTTGATCCTCATCACAGAGAAACAAATTTTTTATGAGACAATTTTGTATGTGATACTTTTTTTTTTCCCTTACTTCTGCTGTAATTAGATTGATACCTCTCTTTTGATTCTTCAGCTCCCACCAGACAGGACAACCAATAGTAGCGGTCTGAAGGATCAGAAATCATCCTGCATCATCAAAAGCAAATACAATGAGTTCAACTATCAATGACAAAATAAGTATGATATGGAGAATAAAAGGAGGCAAGTTGATGGAAATCAACGATTGTATATGGAATCAAATTACTTCAGAGCTGCACATGGATGAGTTTTGGTTATCTATGTGGTTTGATCTGGATCGGTTAAAAGAACTCTCGAAATCACATCAAATCGAACCAATCGAACTCATAAAATTTATCGCTCACAGCAAATCGAATTTGTTTTCGCACCGGAGCAAACCGACCGAATTCGAACAGCTCAATCGGTGACCGATAATTTGCTCCGGCCTGTACACGTGCTTAAATGGACATCCAAATGGATTTTGGATTCGTGTGTGATTGGCGTGCATGAAAGGTACTGACACGTGTCCCTTTCAAGCATGGGCAAAAGTCAATTCGCTGCTCTACTGTCGACCTCGGTGCTCGTGTAAGCAAGCAGCCTTGGAGAGAGACGAGAGGATGCAGTCAGTCATGTGAAGGGAGTGATCCTCAGGCTCCAATCTTCGTGTTAACAGTTGACACACGTCCAGTGTTCGCCCCCATGCAGCGACAAGTGTCTCTGTAGGTCTGCTGGCCAAAGGCCTCCCATGTGATTGTGAGAGGGAAAGAGGATGAATTTGGTCACCCATGAATTTTTTTGTTTTGTCCCCCGCTTTTAAAATTGTGTGAGAGAGCATGTGATTCAAAAGTTTTCTCGATGTTTGGATTTCAGTTTCTTTAATTTCCACGAGGTGGAGTAAATGGGCCATGACGTCCACGATGTGAAGGTGGGGTGGGGGTTAGCTCCTTCTCACGTTGGACCACGTGATGGTCCAACGGGAGATGAGCCCTTTGATCCAGAGTTGCTTTAAGATTTGGGAAGAAGCTGGATAGCCACCAAATGAACGCGTTCTCTCTCTGTTACCTGCACAGGAAAAAAAAAAAAGAAAAAACACTCTCTCGATCGCATGATGGTTTTGTTGGAGTATGGATTATTTCTTAACTGTATTTTGCATGATGGTTTTGTTGATGGATCAATACATGAATATAAAGTTACTAGCAAAATAGTCAAGAAAGGAAAGGAAGTGAAAAGGGAACACAGTGTCAAAATATGATTCTTCAGATGATTCTATAACATGTATCTGTAAGAAGTTTGAGTTTGCTGGTATTCAGTGTTGTCATGTTTTGAAGGTCTTAGATATCAAGAACGTGAAAGAGCTTTCGCAAAAATACTATTTGAAAAGGTGGTGTAAGGATGCTAAAGCCGGGATAATGGTAAATAATGAAGGATCTAATAAAATAGATCCAAATGTATGTGCAACTAATCGATATTCTTCATTGATGCATACATACAATTATATTCTTGCAAGAGCTTCACAAAATAAAAAGGCATACCAATTTATCCTTGATCTGGCGGAAAAACTTATGAAGAAGGTAGAAACATATGTGACGGAGCAAGATGACAAAGAAGATCCACACACTGCACCCTCTCAAGATCAAAATCAAAATCAAGTTCATAGTGGAAACATCACTGCTACATCCTCTACTCTGTCTATGAATGTTGCAAGAGACAAAAATGCAGCCCAAGAACATCATACAAATAGGAACCCAATAAATTCTACAAGTGCGATGGGAATAAGAAAAAAGGATGGTGGTCGAGGTGTCAAGCGATATTTGGGTGCACTTGAGAAGACCAAAAAGAAAAGAAGCACAAGAGGTACATATTTAGTGTATGCATTTAGTTTTAATAAAAATATTAGTCTACATTTTTTTTAATTCTCAAATAATCATATTCTATTTTACCAAATTAGGTCCATCAAACAATCCTGATATGTTGAAAAACAATTTGCCACTTTTAACTTCAAATTGCATGTTGCCAAATCAAGTTGGCTCCATGGGGTGCAATTCAAATAATGTGTCACTTTTACCTTCAAATTGCATGTTGTCAAATCAAGTTGGCTCCATGGGGTACAATTCTATATATGGAATGCAGCAACATAATCATATCCAGGTATCTTCAATTTTTTTTTTGTATAATACTGGAAGTTTATTAATGATTTGTCTATAAAAAAGATAACATTTTATAACATTTGTAATCAAATTTCTAGGGACCCTTTGGCTCAGCTTCTCAACTTCTTGGTGCTATACATGGTGCTTTTCCACAAGAATTCCATGGGATAAATATGGCTAACCAGGTTTTATTTGATTTAGTTCATATAAATGATTGACTTATTTTTCAGTTTATTTTAATTAAAATTTACTATGATAAAATTTTTATTTTATATGCAGGAATCTATGCTTCCTAATACATATCAACTATTTTCGTGTGAGAATATCCAAACAAGTCAGGATGGGTCTTCCTCTCATGATTTCAAAACCAACGCAAAAAGTAAACACTAATGATCAAGAGCTTGATATTAGCAAATTTTCCTATAGGTAAAATATTTTTACTATTCTTTATTGAATTAATGATTTGGAAAATTATTTTAATTATATTAATGTTCTTATTGACGTTGTTCCCATACTGATTAAACTTTTTAATTACAGGCTTTGGATCTGGTAGAGAATGAACAGAAATGAGGATTTATACTCTTTTGATGTTGCTTGAAGACTATGCTACAAAAACTATTGACTTCTCTTAAAACTTTATTAGAGAGCTTTTGATCTTAGTTTGCACATCTCTTTCTACTTGTTTTTGTGTCAGAACTTATTTCTCTGTCCTGATTATGAACTTGTTATGAACTTATTTTTGTGTCATGTTATGAACTTGTTTCTGCTTTAGTTTCTGTGTCATTATATGCATTTGAATTATATCAGTTTTTGAGCTATATCAGTTTGTGTTAGAACTTGGTACTAATTTAGTTTCAGAGTCATAATAGTTTCTGAGATATGATTCTTCAGGTAGACATAACTTGTGATATATATTGATGTATTAAGTTTCTTCATGACGACCATGTCTGTGGATTCTTCAACCTGGCAACCATCACCAACACGGACCCATCAAACGAGACCTGCAAGTTTGGGGATTGAGATCATGCCTGAGGATTTTGCAGCCTCCTTGAGAGCCACACTGCTATACATTGTAGTTTCATTGTTGTTGATATTGCTGTAATCTTACTTGAGAGTCACACTGCTATATGTTGTTGTTTCATTGTTGTTGACATTGCTATAATCTTACCAGTCATTTTTGGATCTTAATGATTTGGTTTTCTCTAATTTTGTGAGAGCTTATGTTTTAAAACAATACATTCAGTATATTTAAAGGATCAAATCAGTAGTAATGGAAATTCTTTGCATACTGATCTTTTACTGATATTTAAAGTTAAATCAGAACTCTGCATGCAAAAACTAAGAAAGGATTTCATTCCAGACTCTGATAACTTTCCTGGCAACAAGAAATGATATAAATCTCCAGGTTTCTTCATGTAACAAGAAATGGTTACAGGTTCTAAGTTAATCCTCGATCAGCTCTATAACATTGTACTCTATTTTATATACAAAATCTATCCTTTGTGAAAACCTTTGGACCAGCAAACAGTCATGGACTCATCAACTTGATGCTCCATTGCCTTTCTGAACGAACTCTGGAGGCGGCTCCAGCAACAAATCCCCCATGTTTGCAACCAAATCATCCACTTCAACTACCATGTCAGAATGCGACATGCCTTGAAACTTGCTCACCACGAGAGCTTTCTTTAGCTGTTTCATTTGCTCATTCTCCTCGCTTCCTCCTGCACCTCCAGCTCTCACACCTTGAAGATATTTCCGTGTGACTCAATGTCTTGTTGAGAACCCAACAAACTCTCTGCATTGTCCTCCCCGTCTCAGCCGTCTCCTTCTGTAAACACTATCTGTTCTCATTGGGTGTGTGCTCATTAGTTTCTTCTTCTTCTTCTTCACTCCCTCGTGCAATTTCATTAAGTTGCGCATTGGATGGTTGTTCGTCGTCAGACTCAACTTGGGCTGTGAGGATCTGCAGAGGGGCCTCTCTCAGCGTCTCCTAACAATCGTCGGACATTTGAGGATCGGAAACCAAGCGAGATCTCTTCCGACCTTGAATTCAAATAGATGGATGCAGTTCGAACTGTGGATATTTCATTTTCTTCCCAGTCGGCATAGCTACAGTGTCTGCACACAACAAAGTTATGAAATTTTCAAACACAAGAACACAACGAAAAATCGACAAATAGATGGTGGGCACTCTCCTGAAATCCAAAATCAGAGATAACACTGGTACCCTAGGGTAAAGAGATTCGGTATATCCATATAAGAAAATATAATCTTTTTAATAAAATCTGAATCAAGCTCTCCTCCCATCCCCGCCGCCGCCGTAATCGAATCGAATCGAGAGAAATACAACAACTCCGAGAGCTGAGGAAAACAAGATCACGCTTAATTCCGCTGCTGTATGGAAAATCAGAGGATGAGGTGATTAATTAGTTGCTTACTGATTAGCGCCGCGACGACAGCGAAGGCCGAGATCCTGCGGCGGCAGCGCACGACAGCGGGGGAGGGGGCGGAGGGAGGCGCAGGATAACGGAGGAGGGCCGATTCGAGATCGCCGTGCGCGGTCGCCATGGCGATGAGAGAGAGAGAAGGGGAAATGGCTGGGTTAAAATATCTGAGAGCGAGAGAGTGGGAATCTCTTGAGCTGGAATCCACGAGGGCGATCGAGAGAGTGTTTTTTCTTTCTTTTTTTTCCTGTGCAGGTAACAGAGAGAGAACGCGTTCATTTGGTGGCTATCCAACTTCTTCCCAAATCTTAAAGCAACTCTGGATCAAAGGGCTCGTCTCGCGTTGGACCATCACGTGGTCCAACGTGAGAAGGAGCTAACCCCCACCCGTGAAGGTGAAGTGCTATGGGGGGCCTTGCTTATGTGTAAGGCTTTGGTTGGTTGATCGTCCGTGGGCCCAAGGACACAATGTGATGATTATGCGGTGGCAAAACCAAAAAAAAAAAGTTGGTTACAGAAATAAAAGAGTACACAAAAACACAATGTTTCGTTCGTTGTTGGAGTGGGGAAAAAAAATATAAAAACTGCTTTTCTATAATCTCTATATTTCGCTGGAGAATTAGAGAGATCAAATATTATTCATGAAGAAATAATACAGTTTAGAGTAGGCTTTTTATTAACCGTTTCTGCTAATCTTGAGATGAGTCTGATCAGAGGAGTTGACAGTGGCCTCTTCGGGATGTTGCCCGTATGCCTTCTGCTTGTGTATGGTCCATTTGTCCTTGTAGAGGTTTGTTACACGTCCGTTATTTACTTACGATACTTAGTAGACACTCAGAAAAAATATCTAATAAATTATGAGTTCAATAGACTTTGTTTAGATTTTGTTTGGAAGAAAGAGAGATATTCCTTACTTATTATCAAATAATCACTCATTCACAAAACCTCTTGGGGAGCGAATATTTCCATCCTAATGTGATGAAAACACTCCAGTAATTAAGGTATAAAAAATGTGATGAAAGCACTCAAATAAAAAAAAAAACAAAACCCAAACTACTCTCCTCTTCTTCTCCTTCCCTTCTCCCTTCCCTTCCATTCTCTCCGAAAAAACCCCCTCCCCGGCTGCCTCCCTCCTCGGCAACCCCCTCTCTCCTCCCCTCCTCCTCGGGGATTTGGCCGCTCCCCTCGCTCCCCCTCACCTCCTCCTCGACGATCTGGCTCCCATCGCTCCCCCTCCCCTCCTCCCCCCCTCCCGGCCTCCCCCCACTCCCCCCTCCTCCTCATCGGCCTTCCCCACTTCCCCCTCACCGACCCCCCTAGCTTGTTCGGCCAGATCTGGCCGAAAAGGCCCGGGGGGGGGGGGGTGTGGACGAGTAAGGAGGGGAAGGGGGGCAGTGTAGGAGGGAGGGGGAGATCGGGGGAAGGGGAGAGGCTGGGGAGGGTGGAGGAGGAGGAAGGAGGCCGGGGGGAAGGGGAGGAAGAGGAAGGGACATTTTAGGCTTTTCACCAAGAGTGAAATTGTCAAAAGAAATAATGAAACACTTGTAATAATTTGTGGGGTGCCCTCATTTTTTTTTTTTTTTTTTTTTTTGGGTGGGGGGGGGGATGTCCGCTTTCAACCTCCTTTGAGGTTAATAGTTTCCATGTTTCATCTCATGAAAAATCCATTTTGCTCCGCTTAGTTCTATTCCCTTGTAAAGGAATTTTATTGATAGGTTCTATAAGAGCTGGACGATCAAGTTTGGTCAAATAACCAGCGACAAATTCCTATGTTCCTTTCATTACAGTATTTTTCAGTTTTTTAAAATAATAATAATAATAATAATAATAATAATAATAATAATAAGTTCTAGAGTTCCATTTAAAGAGATTTTTCCCCCCAAAATATAAGTTCATAATAATTAATTATAAGTTAGTTTACATTTTTTTTAATAACTTCTTAAAACAAAGTTGACCGTGGATCTAGGATCAGGCCCGGCCTAGATGCGGTTCATCCGGTGCTGCTGCACAGGGCCCCCAAGTTTAGGGGGCCCCTGGTCCAAGTCAACAGCTCGACCCAATAGTAAAACAGAAAAAAATTCAGAGCAAATTATAAGGTGTTAAAAAAACTGAAAACTAAAACTCTGCGTCTCTTCGTCTTCACAGCGCAGCCTTCACTTTTCGTCTTTTCGGCTTCGCCGACTACCAACCAGAATCAATCATGAATCATGTAAATTCTTAGTCCCCACCTCTCTTTCTTTATTGCCTCTCTCAAGTCCCAGACTCTCAAGTCTTCTCTCCTATTTTGAATCTGACCTTTCTTCTTCATTACACCTCTCTCTCTCTCTCTCTCAAGTCTCAACTCTCAAGCCTCAATCTGCACCTCTTTGTTTTCCCTCAGAGAATCGAAGCATAAAACAAAAGAGAAGATCAACAAGGTAGCAACCGCTTTAGGTCTTTTAATTTTGATGTAATCATGTAATCTTTGACAATTTCTTTCTATTTGATTGTTAATTTTGATTTTAGTTTTTGTTTTTTTCCATTGTCCTGTACCGGATTATCACTGTCTCTCTATCATAAAGCTGAACAGTCATCCTCTCTTCAGATCGCAATTCGCATCAAAGCTAGTAACTACATTGCACTCAAGATCTCGGATTCTCAGGAGTCAGGATCTAACCACATTAAGCTTTTTTTGAGGTAAAATACAAGATGATTTTATTAAATTGGTGTTGTTTTGGTTCTCTCAGGCCTCAGCACACGAAAATTTAAATTAATTGTTGCATTCTAGTTTATTTGGCCTGTTAAAATTGAAAGTTGGTACTCGAATTTACAATGCCCAAGACATGTTTGATAAAATGCCAATATGTGATTGTGATGGCTCTTCAAAATAACATGTTTCATGTTTGTAACTTGGTATCTAGTATCATAGACTATTATCCTTACTTGACTCTGCAATAATCAGTTTGTTTTGTGGGTATGACTCGACCCAACCCTTATTTCATCCTGTACAAACCAGATCTTTCTAAGAATGTGGCTAAGCAATCAAGCCCGCCCTATTATTAAATAAATAGGCTTCCGGTTGACAGATTAATACTATTAGATATATAATATATTGGTCTCAGTCTGATCCCATGATCCATAAATTTATAATCTTGTGTGTGTGCATTATTTTTCTTACTAGATCTTTCTTCTTTAGGTTGACAGTTAACACAAAGAACCCCTGAAGATTCAGATGATTCATAGTCCATCTTAGCACTGAAAAAAGCTAGCCAAATTTGTTCAGATTTACATTATTTTTCTGCATTAATTTGTTTAAATTTCTTTACATGTTGGCTTTTCAAAATAATGTATTTGGCATGTTAGAATGTCTTGGACATGTTTGATAGAATTTTAACCACAATTTTGGGTGTTGGTATCATGATTGCAGTTTTTTATGAGGACTGTGATTAAGTTGCAGTGTTTTTATGAGAACGCTGCCATGGTCGCAGTCTTTTCTAAGGACTGCGACCTTGACTGCGACCAAGGTCGCAGTTTTGGTCGCAGTCTTTTTCTGAGGACTGCTACTATGATCGCAGTCCTAATTACACTGAAAATATATAATTTTAGCATCTTACATGCATAGTTTAATGATTATTTTTTTATATTTTAATATTATAGAACTTTGTTTCATTTGAGAGTCAAGAATTTGTTACCTCTCAAAAATCCCAATTGAAGCAATTCGGAGACTCGGCCGCCAGCTGAGAGAGACTCTCTTAGCTGGCGCAACATGGCTGAATTTTAACCACAATTTTGAGTGCTGGTACGATGGTCGCAGTTTTTATGAGGACTGTGATTAAATTGCAGTATTTTTATAAGCACTGCTGTTATGGTCCCAGTCTTTTCTAAGGACTGCGATCAAGGTCGCAGCCTTCTTCTGAAGAATGCGACCAAGGTCGCAGTCTTTTTCTGAGGATTGCTACCATGATCGCAGTCCTAATTACACTGAAAATATATGATTTTAGCATCTCACATGCATAGTGTAATGATTATTTTCGTATAAAACCCGACCTAATTAGACCCGACCCGATTGCCACCCTAGATCTGTGTTCACTTTCGTACATGGCCCCTTAAATCTCAGAACCAGCCCTGTCTAGGATATATAACCCAGTATCAAACTCTCAGGCTTTGTATGGCCAGAAGAGTTGGAGTGTAGGAATTAAATCCCTATTCTAATTTGAGTTGCACAATTAACTTACAGTGACAGACTTTGTTTGTCAATAAGAGTTAGAAAGAGTTAGGTTTCTAACTCTTGCTAACTCTTCCAAACACTTATTTCGAGTTGGAGTTAATGAGAAATCACGAGATTTCTTGTCATGAGAAAATTTGAGATTTTTGAAATAGAATTATACATTTTGTCTCACTTTTCACGGAAAATTACTTAACTTATTGCACAATTTGAATTGATGCAAGAGTTAGCTCCTCACTATTCAACTTTTTTCTCTACAGCCTCTAACTCTTACTCCTCTAACTCCACTTGTCAAACAAGACCTAAGAGTAAGAGCCTTTGCACCAAAAACGCAGCGCAAAGTATATATATATATTTTAAATACCAAATTTGTCCCTTGCTCTAAAACCCACATCTCTTCCGAAAATTTGCTATTTAGCAAGAGTTGCTCCTTTACCCTAACCTAGCTTACTCTTGTTGCCAAACAAGGCCTCAGAGTCAATTAGTTGCAGTGACTTCATCTAGTCTTACTTCGTTCTTTTGAGTAAAATGATTGTCCAAAATGATATTATCAGTTCAAATCCTCATCTCATAATCATCAAAGAAACTTAAACTGCAACAAGAAGACAAATGCATGGGTTGCGTCTCTGCCAGCTTTTTGGGTATGGCCATTTGCAATGGCCATTGGTGAGTCTGAGGAACCTCGTAGAATCACATGCAGAGATATGGCGTGCAATCTCACTAAAATCTTCATCTTTCTAAAATTCAGTGCACTTGTGTGTATTCAATTCCTGCCGCCGTGTGAGGCCACCGCCAGCGTACAGCTGCAGTCGCCCCCTGCTTACGCTCTACTGCTCTCTCTACGTACGTGTCACTCTCTCGAGTTGACACTCGCAACGTGTCCATTTCTAAGAAGAAACTGGCACTTTTTTTCCCTTTTTTTTTTCTTTTCCAAATTTTTGTAGTAGCTTCAAAGCGACAGATGTCAGTTCATTCTCATGCACAATGAATCTGGACACCCAAGTGTTTACATAAATGCGCGCGCAAGGCGTCTTTGTTTCCTCACTACAATTCTCTCATTCCTTAATTTGTTCCTCAGTTAAAAGTAAGTAAGAATTCTCAGATCGAAGAAAATGGGTTGCTGGTCACCTTTGGATGCCATGAACGCGTATGTCCGCACTCTTCAGCTGGTAATTAATTAACTTCTCTCTCTCTGTGTCTCAATCTCAATTTGATTTCAGCCGATCCTACTTGAAACAAATCAATCATTCTGATGTAATTTTTCTTCCCTTCTTAATTTAATTTTTCAGTGCAAGGAGTACTCCAACAACACAACAACCGGCAAGCTTCTCGAACCCGAGTGCATCGAGTTCATATCAGCCCTTGCCGCCGGCAACCGAGCTCAGCTGATGGTGGACGTGACGTCCGATGGCTCGTCTTCCTCGGCCCTCGCGCTGGCCGTCGCCGCCCGCTGCACCGGCGGCCGCCTCGTCTGCGTGTGCCGCGACATTGAAGCCCTCAAACAAACCAAATCGCAGATCGAAGAGTTCGAGCTCGGTGACGTGGTAAGTTTCAGAGTTGGCGTCGACGCTTGCGAGGTGGTGACGCAATACAAGAACATCGATTTCGCGGTTGTGGATCACAGGATCAAGGACTGCGACGAGCTGTTGTTTGCTATGGACATGGACCCCAATTGGTCGGTGGTGGTGGTGAGCAATTTGTGCAGTGGTCGGGGAGGGTGGTGGGAGCTGCTTCGTCTGTTCATGCAAGAAAATGTAGGGGAGGAGGGATCGAGTCGGCGACACTTCCCGTTGGTGGTGGGATGGAGGTTACAAGGATTGGAAAGAGCATCAGCAGCAGATCAAGGGTGAGCAAGAGATCGACATCCAAGAGGACTTTCTTGATCTGCGAGGAATGAAAACAAACCAAACCAAACATACATGCTGCAAGAGTTGCGAGAGTGAGTGAGAGCACCGCCATATGCAATTTTGGAGGAAGAAGAGTAGTCCATGGACTCTTGACCTCTTCAGCATGCAACGAGAGGGCGAGACGCGGGGCCGCGTTCGGAGATTGCAACACCAGGGTGATTCATACGGGTCCTCATTGAAGAACTCGAGTTGTAGACCTTAACGTTTGCTTGAATCTGTGGTACGCGGAATGCTTTCGAGAAATGTAAATTTATGTAAATATGAAAGTTTATTCGAGTTCTTCGCACAGTGAGAATGATTCTAAACAATTTGACCTCATCAGTCAAAAAAGAAGTGCTTTCTGCAATGATGAATCGC
Source organism: Agave tequilana (assembly GCA_038442645.1). Classification (NCBI taxonomy): domain Eukaryota; kingdom Viridiplantae; phylum Streptophyta; class Magnoliopsida; order Asparagales; family Asparagaceae; genus Agave; species Agave tequilana. Next base: position 10,391 of record JAVJIF010008041.1, on the reverse strand, counting down.
AGGATTGAAAATGAACTTGGGCTGACCGGAAAACAATTCGTTGGATCGTGTCTGGATAATGAACTTTAGGCTCGCTAGTTCTCATGGTCTGAGACTCAATATCACATGATGATCAACACCATAATAATCTCAGAGAGCTATAATTTTTAGGAGTTCATATACATCCCAAACAAAAAAAACGAGTCGTGAGCGAGTTAAATTTCAACAAGCATGCACTCCGTTTACTAAACGGGTTAGATAAGTTCGACCCATTCAGGACCCGAACTCGTTAAAATTCACAAACTACAGTAGTAATCACAGGACATAATAAGCCGTTCGGCATGTGGGCAAGCTCAGATACAATAGAAAGGGACATGGGCATTGGGCACAGCCGTTCAAGGCCCACACGATTACACAATCCCACCCTCACGTGTTCAAGCATGCCCCTGAACATGTGATGCGGTGCTCAAAAAGAGGAGAGAGATCGGGTGTCGGTTAAGTAGAAGCACCCCGTGTCCTATTTCTCCTCTCATCTAAATACACGTATATTTCCTCAGCATGGGCGCCACATTAATGCTCGCAGAGCACGGGATACCACCCATGTGTGGGAGCGGATATCCCCCGCACCCCAACAACCAGAGAGAGAGAGAGAGAGTGAGTGAGTGATGATGGCACCCCACAAATTATTACAAGCGGGTCATTATATTTTTAAGCATTTTCATCTTCGTGAAAAATTCAAAACACTCATTTCTTCTTCCTCCTCCTCCTAGCCTCCCGCCTCCCCCGATCTCCCCCCACCCACCCTAGTCTGGCCTGTTCGGCCCCGTCTGTTCGGCCAGTTATGGCCACTGTTTTAAATATCGGCCAATATACCGGTATATCAATCAAGATATTTACATTCTATCTAAAACGATACGATAAGCGTAAATTTTTACTAGATATCATTTTGAACCGATATAGGTTGATATATATCGGCCGATATCCGAGATAAAAATATCTGATATATCGCCACGTAACACAATAGAGAAGCTTTTACAAATGCGTTTGAGGATCTTCTACAAAAGGTAAGTATCCCTTATGAGTTTATAACCCAAAACGTGTTTTATGTAGTTTTATATGATTTATGTAGGTAATTACATATATATATATTATTCATCCAGTATGACGCCCGATATTTAGTACCATATCGCAATATATCACCTGATATCAATATATAATTTTACCGACAGATATATCACCGATATCCGATATTTAAAACATTGGTTATCGCCAAACATAGTTTGGCATGTTTAGCCAGATCCGACCGAACATGCCAGGCCTTTTGGAGGGAGGGGGGGGGGGGGGGCGAGGAGGAGGGTGAGATCAGAGGGGAGGGGGAGTGTGGGGATGCTGGAGAGGGGGAGGGGGAGCGGGGGGAGACCAGAGAGGGAGGGGGTCGCCGAGGAGGGAGGCGACCGCGGAGGAAGAGGGGGAGGAGGAAGGGAGGAAGAAGAAGAGGGTAATTTGGGTATTTTTTTAATTTTTTGGGGTTCCTTCATCACATTGTGGGTGCCTTAATAACTGAGGTGCCATCATCACTTTTTGGAGTGGAAATATCTGCTCCCCCGTTGTGTGTAGCTAATATAAGCTTATATGAGCTTAAACTCATACCCCTTATTCTCATATATGAGGGGTTCGATTACATTACACATAGAAAGTAAATAACTTAGATAGTTAGATCATCTCTAAGGGGCCGGAAAATCCGCCCCCCTTCAACAAATTAAGGGACATTGGTAGAGTTTGTGCTCCAAGAGGTCGGAGTTCTCCCGCCTCCCAACTCAAATCCCTACAAATGTCCCTTAATTTGAGAAGGCCAAAAAATTCCTTCGCAGCTTCTTTAACATGTGAACCCCACCATTTTAATCTTTTGTTTTTTCTTAATAAATTTTAGTAAATTTAATTAATATTTAATATATTATTAAATACTGGTTTAATACATGAAAATTTTAATTATTAAAATTTAATAATTAATTAGTACGAATTTAATATAATAATTAATTACTACATAAAATATTTAATTAAATTTATTTATTACAAATTTATTAAATAAATGAAAAACTCATTCAAAACATAAAATATGAAAACAAACGGTGGAGGGGACATTAAGGGAGTACCATTGAGACCAATGGTCCCTTGGCCTCTTTCACCCCTTGAATAAGGGATCTATAAGAGAATCCTTGGAGATGCTCTTACACACACCATTCTCCACCTTTGGATTGCATATGGAGATGAGTGCACGTAGTTGTATACAAAAGTTACTGATGAGCACGTGATCTCCACACAGTTTAAATAACTTTTTAGGTTTATTGAGCACACATAAAGGTGGTGTGTGTAACTAAATTATTTACTCTCCATGTGTAATTTAACCGAACCCACATGTGTGTATGTGTGTCGGCGCGTGCGCCTTACTAATTCCATGCTCAAGCCGAAACTAAAATGCCCGTATTGTTCAATTTTCTCTCTCTCTTTCTTTTTTTTCCCTTTCATTTTTTCTTCCGAACTTGCAATAAGAAAATTTCAGCAACCATATATGTCTACAGTTGGCATAAAGACATGAGAGGATCTTGATGTCTGTCCCATGGCAAAGTCTTAAACAGTCTTCAAACAATAAGCCAATGATTTACCTGAGATAATTGCGATTTATGATAAACCACCAGGCATTGTCTTATTGTAAACAAGTGATGTTGCCCTTTAGAAAATTACTTAGATAATGTTCAACTACACCTATCCAAACACTGGAAAATGGCCATGGATGTACTGGAGTATGATACGGTAATATACCTTTTTAAAGTTACATTCTGTATCATGGGGATGCTTCTTGTATGGATACCAAACAGAGAAGGGTTCTACTCGATATCTTTAACAGCATCCTGCATTACAAATGATCCATAGTAAGTATGAGCACACGGTGATTAGTACATATTTTCCCACATCTTTAGGGAAAATAAGCTCATAATAAACAAAACAGTTGAAAGGAAAAAGAAAAAAAAAACCCTGCTTCTTTTCAGTGTTCACAAGGTGAAATGGCCATGAAATCAGAGATATACTTATGGAAGAACAAATATTGAACCCATGGAAAAGATAACATAAGATCTCCAACAGTTCTAGGTCTCACATAACAAAGACAGGGTTCAAGCCGGATCTTATGATCCAGGGATATGCTGAAGCCCACATAAATTGAGAACCCTGCTTATTCTGATCCACAACAGAACTGCAAACTACATATCAGAGACATTTTAAAGCTTGATTAATATATATTCGGGCCCACAGACAGGTGTTATTATAATGGAGAACTTGAACGTAGTGGAAACCATTCAACAGCCCTTGGATTATGCTCTACCCGGTTTAAATCATGTGATCTTAGTTTCACTAATTAAGATTTCAGATATATGAATCTACTGATCTCGCCGAGGAACCAAGGACATGGAATATTACAGAAACCAATTCAACATAAATGCTAGATAATTAGTAGGCTAGATTATCAGAAACTACCGTGAATTTTTACTCATTTTTCACTAGCATGTACAGTTTTCTATTATTAATATCTACCTCAACTTTCTCCCTACTATTAGTTAACCGTCTGTAAAGCTAATATGATGTAGATGATATGGAATTTTTGCCTTATTGCCCTTATCATTTTAATTTTCATTTTATCTTCTCTCTTTTCTTAATGCTCATCTATGTAACATGGACACCACTTCTGTTCACCCATGCAACACACTTCTTTGAACTGTCATCCATCAAAACTCCATGACACACTGTTAGACGCATCTTTGCATGGTCCGGGTAAATAGCTTTGATTTTTCAGATATAAGAGGGAAGACAAACACAACTTCTCAAATTGGGTACAAGAGATATAAATTGGGGTTATCAGAGTTTTATTGTTTGTTATATAGTTGAAGTGGACAGCTTCAAGTTGTAAATCTTTTTGACCGTGAATAGTTTTATATCGCACATTTATTTATACGTTTTTTTTGACTTATCGAACTGGGTGAACAGGTCAAATAGTATGATTTCATAACGCCATATGTCAAATCATTTGACTGTAGGAACACAATATCTGTTTGTTATTACTATTATATATCAAATACTTCCACCCTTGTAATATGTCGAATGTCGGTGTTGTTATTTTATTCTTATCAATCAATTAGTGGATCAGTTTTAAATAATTCCATGAATCATAGTATTTCATAATTCATCCTGAATTTGTTTAATTAGTTTTGTCTTGAATTTTCTCTCATCAAAGTTAAAGTTAGATGTCACTTGTTATTATATTATTATTCTTATATCAACTCGCGTCCAAGCTTCGTATTTTTTTCCGTGTCACAGATCCCTCTGTGTAGTAGCTCATAGATCCCCCATCGTCCTCTCTTTTTTGTTAGTCCCAAAGCTATGGTTTGAAATCTCGGAATCGGTATTGATCTCGGCCAATGGTTTTCAATGTAAATATTGTGAATATCAAACATTAATATCAAAAATATCAACCACATAGGCAATATCGGCCCCGATATCGGCCAATGTTATAGGATTAATATTGTATCGGGTACCTCAAAATCCAATACGATATTGCCAATACACATTGAAATCGGCCAATATTTGATATCATGCTCAAAACTAACTTTTCTTTCCCATCAATTGGCCCATGTGATGCAGCAATTGAGAACGTTTGGAGCCACAGTTGAAGGTGGGTGTGTCTTGTATTGGTTTTGAAGAGAAAACGACAAATAAAAGGATTAGGGTAACATGCTTGCTTTTTTAGATTTGGAATTGATTGGCTGGATCAGACTTAAGAGAGGAGGAGAAGATGTAGCGAGTTTAGATTTCCATCTGCAAGGGAGGCTACAGTAGATTTGGATTATGGATTTATTAGAGAAGACGTAAGATTCTTTATTATAGTAAAAATAAGATTTTTCTTTTTTTTCTTTTGGATTCTCCTACACAAAGTAGAACATTATGTATTCTCTTAGTACTATTAGGATATGTATTTCTTTTCTCTATAAATAAATGACCACACCTTAATTGAGAATATATCATTTTCTCTTCATCTTCTTCACCTCAACATGATATTAGAGCAAAAATCCTAACCTATGTCTTCTTCTTAAAAAATCATAACCCTAACTTTTCTTACCTTCGTCTAAAAAATTATTGTTAATGTAAGCAATGTTGCGGGCACTATTCATCATGAACAGTAAAAAAAAAAAATCAAAGAGAACTACTTAATCTTCTAGTGTAGTAAAATTTTAATTTTACTGTAATAAACATCTCGTTCCACTTCTTGTTCTCATGTCTGATATCCAAGAAATCAAAGACATCGTCGGTATTCAAATTACCACTGTGAAGTTGAATAACAAAAACTTTTTGTCATGAAAATAATCTATGAGTCTTCTTTGGTGCAAAAGGTAAATTGGAGATGCTTATTTCTGCGAATACTGAAAAGGCATTTGAAGAATAAAAATGACAACTATTTTGTGATGACTTGGCTTTAAAACAACATGAATCCACACTCAGTGCCAAGTTTATGTTCTTAGATACAACAAAAGAAATTTAGGAAACTGTTTGTGATGCTTATTCTATGAAGAAGAATGCCTCTCGAGTTTTTTAAGTGTATGAGGACCTATTTAGTCTCCGATAAGGCGACAACTAATACATCCACTTCAAGAGTATGATCGATGAACTCAACTAGTATCATCTAGTCACTAACGATATGAAGTTCTTAACAAGCAGCGTGAAGATCTATATTTGTAAGTTTCTTTCGGGGCTCAGTTCTTATAACCCCCAGTTTTAAATGTACGTATCATAGTATCAGTACTCGATACGGCGTATAAAATTGATTTGACCTTCGTGAAAATCAGATTGAACCGGTTTTAGTTTCAGATATTATTTTCTAATATTTTAGATTTTTAGAAATTTCTGAAATTTTTCTGAATTATTTTGAAAAATTTTGAATTTGATGTCAACCGATATCAAAATTGACTCTATGATTATTAATTCACAATGGAGTTAAATTTCAAGAATCTGTTGTCAAATTATTCTTCAGAATCATATTTTCTATTTTCATGTATTTTTGAAGATTTTCTGAATTAATCGAAAATCTGCCAATCCGATGTCACCGATCAATTCCAAGATTTTTTATTTGCAAATCAGACTGAATTTTTTGAATCAGTTTCACGTTACTTTTCAGGTAATATTTGCTATTTTACAAAAATTTTGGGAACCGTTCGAAACTAGTCAAATTTAACCAAATAAAATATTAATTAAATAATACTAAATAATTATTTTTTTTCTTTCTTCTTCTCTAATTTATTTCCTTTTCTTTCCCCATAAGCCAACCTCCACCGCCTCTTTACCCACCGCCTTTCTCTCTATTTCCTCTCCCTCTCTTTGTTTCTCTCTCACTCTCACTCTTTATCTCCCCTCACTCTCTCTAACTCTCTCTCACCCTCTCACTCCCTCATCACTATTCCTCTGATCGCCAGCCAGGCCCAGTCGGCCAGCCCTCCTCCGTGCTCTTTCTTTCTCTTCTTGCTCTTCTATACATCTCTCTTTTCCTTCTCTTTTTTCTTCTTTTTTTTTCTTCCTTTACTTTTCCTCCACCTGCAGGCTGCCATCGACAGTAGACCACAACCCTTGGCCACCATCTCCTTCTCATTTTAATTATTTCTTCCTCTCTCTCACTCTTCCTCCATAACCCTCCTTTCTCCTTCTCTCTTTTCCAGCCACTGCCGGCGGCCAGATCGCCGGCGGCGGCCAGGTGGAGCCGCCATGGCGGCAGGCCGGCTAGGTTCACTGCCGCCACCTCCATCCCCTCCTTTCTATCTCTCTCATGTTCTCTTTCTCTCTTTCATATCCAAACCCATCAACCCAATAACGCATCACTTAACTTTGGGTTTGGGATCTAAACCCGACCCGTTAGCCTGTCTAACCCGCATCCAAAACTTATAAATATAAAATTGCATAACCCCCCCCGGACAATTTATAATCTTTGTATTTTAGATATTATTATTGCATATTTAACCTATTTTATTGATTTTAGTGTTCGAATGATATCTTGACCATCCGGAGTCCGATTTGGACGATTCTCGAGCCGTTGCGGTCGTAGAAACATGAGCTATATCCTTATGACCATTATGTGAGTGTTTTTCTCTTATAATTTATACTTTATTTATTAAATGAAAATTATTTGATTAAATTATATTTACCGTTTAATAAATCTTGTAAATTGTATTTACCGTCTAATAAATCATGTAATAATACAACAACACATTAATGAATATATGAATGCATGCTTGCTACCCATTTTTAATAAAATAAAGTTTATTGTGATTCATGCTTTAATATTCATGATTAATATAAAACATAAATAAATTATTAATATATTAGTAATTAATCATTGATAATTTTAATATAGTTGTAATGATTCAAAGTAAGTGAATAATTATATATAAATTCCTTTGATATCGATCATAGAAATAATATGAAATCGGTATAACAAATACAGATATGTAAATGATGCATGTTTAACTATATCACCCTAACACAGTTACCGTTACCAGAAATCACAAGCATAACCACTGATACACTGAACACTATTATTACATAATCATGCATCACTTTACATGAGTTACCGTTACTTGCATATCTTTGTATTCCCATTCACGAATATTTTATAACATTGGACATTATTATTTCATGTACTTGTAGCACCGTGACATAGATATACTATTACACGGACACTGTCATTTCATGTGCATCTATCACCGTTACACAGATACTATTACACTTGGCATTATTATTTCATATTCATGTACTACTGATACATAGATACGCTATCTCACTGGATACCGTTATTTTATATATTTATATCATCGTTACACGAACGAGTGGAGAAAGCTGATCCATGTGTCCGATCCGGCGTAATTCTCTTTTGGTTCATGTAGCCTACCCCAAATACTTGGGACAAATAGCTTAGTTGTTGTTGTTGTATCACCGTTACACGTCTGTACACAATTATTTCATGTTCTTATAACACTGTTACATAAATTCACCTGTATACATATGTTAATTGTTTTTGTATTCCTGTTGCATGGATCACTGTTCCTATTATATGGATATTACGCGTTCCTGTTACATGACTATATCCTGTTACTTATATCGATATGATATTTTCGTTACTGGACATGAGTGATGTGGATATGCGGTATGTGAACTAAGTGCCACGTGAATTTAAGCCACGAGAGCCATCTCTAGCATCTCACATCTCTCGTTTTCTGTTATCTTGTTATGAAATCAACAAAGCTCATGTCCCATTATCGTGTTACCTGCACCGTTTTTGTTCCTGATACACTGTGTAGTTTAAATATAATATGGGAATGGGGGAGACTTGACGGTTGACTAGATCTTATTGGGTGGATGTTTGGATCCATAGGAACCTCACTGCAGGGACGTGATAGTGTTGGCTACCGTCTTGTATAGCTCATTGAGCTTATATTTCCCGTTACTTGTTTCATCTTAGCGGGGTGGCTCTAGTCTCAGCAACCAGAGGTCTGTTTAAGGTCGTGATCCCGGACATGCACGGGATACACTCACCCGATTAGAGCTTTTTGACCATTGAGTTTCAATTAACATAATAAAAATATATAAACAATGTGATGACAGAAACGCTTATTATTTGGTCTCTCTCATTTGGATAATGGTACATGTATCATGTATGCCATGTTCGGATGGGTTCGGCTGGAGTATGAGCTCCGGTATAAACTGTCAGTGGTATGTGACACTGGAAGAGATTGATTAAAATACCAGGCGATACTGATTGTTATTATTGTATAAAAAAATGACATGCTTGATACATATATATTATTGCCCATTTATAATTGTTATACTTTTTGCTATCTTAACTATCATCATGTCACATATATACTTGCACTTCTTGTATTCTTCACAGACACATTCATACACATATACTCTGCATTCCATGCAGTCCATGTTTCAATGTGTTTTCATCATATTAGTATGGGTTTCTGTGTACTTTATGTATACATGTTCATATTATTCATGTTATTCATGATACTATCATACCATTTTTACTAGAGCTTACACTTTAAATAGAAAAATAATAAAAGATCATATATATTAGTTATACAAGTTGATTACGTTGATATGTCACTAATAATAACATATAAATGGTATTACTCTTATTGATGATGATAACCTTATAGTCTATAGGTGATATATATAAGACTCTTCCTGATAATATTAATTGATATTCTTTTTATATAATTGTATAAGATTGTAGTAGCATCACCATTGTAACATGCATGCTAGGTATTACTATTGTTATAATGTGAATATAACATTTTTTTATTAGTATACAGATCGTTAGCATAATTATATTGCATCACTGGTAGTTAAACATATATTATATATTATTGTGGTTGTACTACTATTATAATATACTATTACTGTTTTTTCATTTTACCACTCACTAGGCGTTTTCTGACGACACTGGGTTTGCATGTACAGGTTGGAGCTCAAAATTTTCGTAGCATCTGATACTTCACGAGTTATTATCTTGAGACCGCCACTTTTTTTATCCTTCGGTATCTTTATTATTCTGTCTTTATTTCCTAATTTATCTCTATTTTTCATATCTATTATGATCAGTAACCTTTTTTGCAGGTATTCTTGTACTATTTGATGTTAGAATAATTGTGTATATTGTATTTATCCCTTGTACTGAGGCTTAGCGTACGAATGTGAGGGTATTTTTGCCCTGTGTATGTACGTCATCATAACGTTCCTGTATCCGTGAGATCGGGGTGTTACAGTTCTCAACTCAAACCACTTCTAGGACAACTACTACCAGGTGAAGGGGGATTCACTCTCTGTAGAATACTTTCTCACGACTATCTTAGGCTTCAAAATCTTCTCCGATTGAGTACTCTGCCTTAATTTTCAATTGGTTGAAGTAACACTTCTCGAGGCTGTGGTGGTATGTCTTTTCATGGTTGTGATTTATCTACTATAGGTCAAGTTCTTGGTCGTAGTCAGAATAATTCTCAAAGTGTACTTATTGCAGTCGAATCAATCATACTATTGACCGATGTGAGACTTGAGAGTTGCATAGTAAACTTTCATGGCCTCCTCAAGCTGCTTATTTTTTTGGTACTGCTAATCATCTACTGCACATGACGCTAATATTCTTAGTATTTTCGCTGATGGATCTTGACTCTATCAAAATGAGTATGATTCTCTGATTTAAAAGATGTATTCAGTCTCTCATCTAGCTATTCTTGTTTAGCAAGTCATCACCCTCGTCTGGATAATTGATTCTGATGTGTCAACCGACATGACTGGTAAATCTACAGTCTTTTTCA